>PVHY01027242.1:0-16412 GCA_004024945.1 Uropsilus gracilis
TTTTTCTTTTTGACTTATTTCTGCCAATATGAGTCCCTCTAGTTCCATCCAGGTTGCTGCAAATGACATGTGTTTGTCCTCCTTGATGGATGCGTAGTATTCCATCGTGTATATGTACCACATTTTTTTTAGCCAATCATCTGTTTGGGGGCATTTGGTTTGTTTCCAGTTCTTTGCAACTGTGAACAGGGCTGCAATGTAGTGTTAATGTTTACATATTACATGTGTGAATTTTCCCTTCTGAGGCTACTTTATAAATCCTCATACTTCTCATATGAACTTTTATGTGAATAACATTTGTAAATGACATGAAATTCCTTCCGTAAAATTACCCTCTAATGGAAATAGCCACAGCATACTTGAGAAGCCCAGATTACTGTTAACATTTATACAGTTTTTATATGAATTTATATATTCATATGATTTATCATCTCTATTCATAAAGACCTTTTTTTTTCTCTTCAGTATGCATGTTATGCTATTGGTAAAGATGTACAAGCCATGAAAGCTGTAGTTGGAGAAGAAGCGCTTACCTCAGATGACCTTCTTTATTTGGAATTTCTACAGAAGTTTGAGAGGAACTTTATTGCTCAGGGTAAGAGGAGTATTTTCTTGTAAACATAGGCAGACATTTTTCTCAGCCTGAGAGAATGAACATTGCTCTTTCTACAGTTTTCCTTCTGATTAAAGAAGTGCTTCCAGGTTCCTGTCTTGTCTGTCTGTGCACTTGTGTCTTTGCTTTGAGCACTGTTGTCCAGCTATTTTTCTCCCATCTTACTCTCCCTCCTTATATCCAGCTTCTCTGCTGCTCTGATTTCTTGTCTTTCTCTGAATGTTCCTTAATTGTTTATGTTCCCAAAGCGAAGGTACCTGTTCTTTCAGTGCTTTTTTTAACTCTAGTGTTTTAACTCGTTTTCACTTTTCCCCTATGCTGTGACTAAATTGTTTTGCATGATTCCCACCCACTTTGAAGCTATATTTCACAGTCCAACTGGAATCCCTTTATTTATGCCTCAGTTCCCTCACACTGAGCCTGGTCAGAATCAATGTTTTGTTTTGTTTTTTTCCTAGCTGACAAATCACTTGTCCAGCAGTTCCTTAACTTCTGTCTCCCAGTGACCAGTGTCTTCATTAGGCCAAACTCAATAATTGAGTGTTGTTCTTTACCCTTATTCACCAGAGATCAAAACTTTGTTAATTTATATTCTCCTTTAAAATACTCTGTTTTTATTCCCATTAATGATACCTTAGGCCAGTGTTTCTCAAACTTTAATATGCTTCTGAGTTAAGTGGGGATCTTACTGAAAATGCAGATTGATTCAGTAGTTCTGGGTAGGGCCAAGATACTGTATTTCAACAGTTTTCTAGACGATGTTGAAACACGGATGTCTGACAATTTGAGTTGGACAGTACTAAAGTCTTAAGACTTAGCCCAAATCTTTGCCCCATTTTGCCTGGCCATTAGTGTCAGCTTTTTTACCAGTCTCCCTGATTCCTTATATACCATTACCAAACATTCATTTCTGATTTTATTGCCCCTCAACTAGAGAAGTCTTTAATGATTTTCATAACATAGCAGATATAGGGTTCTCACAAACTTGTTAGATCTCTCCTGCTAATGCTGGTGACATTCTAGTCAGACGACAGCAGACATGGAATAATATAGCCAGCTACCTGCTTAGGATTTGTGCCCTTTTCTAACATTTAACTTGCAAGGAAAAATAGATGTGTTGTATGTTTTTAGTACTAATATATAAAGGTTACACATTTAATTTTTAATTATATATATATACATATATATATATAGAGAGAGAGCCTGGTTTATTTTTAATAAAGAACCTAAATATCTTAAAAAGATCATTTCTTTGATAGAGAAAGAACTCCAGACACACTGTATAGTAAAGAAAAAGAGTTACTTGCAGGATAAGGGTAATTCTGCTTAAAAAAAAAGCAGTAAGTTTGAAAACCACTCATCTCTCAGGTTACTCAGTTGGCATTTCAGGTTTTGTAAATGTCTATATTAGTCTCTCTCAAATTTATCCTGCTTTTGGGAAACTGCTTTTCTAACTAATATCTGGACCAAACACTGGGTCCTGTTTTAATTGCTCAAGAGACTCGTTCCTTTTCAGGTGTCAGAAAGCTCCCTCCAAATGCGATAGAGGGCCTGCTTTCCAGCCTGCCAGCCTCTCTGTTTGCTTTGATCTCTGGTGGTGTTTACTGCCTCCTCCTCCCTGCATGTTCCTTGGTTGTGGCCTGTCTTGAGATTGCTACCTGCTCTCATCTCCATTGTGCTTTGTGCTCACACTGTTAGTTGTAGAATAGACATGAGTAACACTGGACAGGGGGAAGTCATCTACCTTTATTCACTCAATCTTAATTTTTTGTAAGGTCCTTATGAAAACCGCACTGTCTATGAGACTTTGGACATTGGCTGGCAGCTACTGCGAATCTTCCCCAAAGAAATGCTGAAGAGAATCCCTCAGAGCACCCTGAGTGAATTTTACCCTCGAGACTCTGCAAAACATTAGCTACTGTTTCATCACTGGTTGGATATTATTGTGAGATACTGGTTCTGTTCTCTTTAATCCTTTTGCACTCCCCCACCCCAACCTTTGTGCTGGAGTTTACTGTGTTACCCTGTAATTAAAAACAAAGAATAGGTAACATATTGTGCCAGTGTTGCAATGTTTTAAACTGCTAACAGATTTTAAAATATCTCCTGTTCAGAAAACCTGAATTTTCAGTGCTTTGTGTAAAGTAGCTCCAGGGATGAAGGTGAGGTCTTTCTATTGGTGTATGTATCTGCACATAGTGGTGCATCCACTTGCCTAATAATGTTCTCGTTACTTGGGTCTCCTAGACCTACCTGAAAACCCTCCCCAGAAAATCATTCTGAAGTTTATAATGTTTTGATCTCCAAATAAGGGGCAAGATCAGGCCTGAAAGACTCCTCTTGGGGTAGCCAGGCAGGACTTTGTTAAGCTTTGGTTTCTGGGCTGCTGGTGTACCTCTAGTTGGGGCTGCTGCTCTGAGCAGATGGCTCTTACTGTTCACCTGTTCTTTCTTATTTAATGAGCAGACTGGAAAAGGAGTTTCCGTTCCTCATTTTTATTTATAAATGAGTTCAGACTCCTATGTCTCACTGTTCTCGCTCCCTCTGGGTAACAGAATCATGCCGCTTTTATACAGCTGGCATTGATCTGATGGGAGTGAATTGCTTTGTCTTGGTGATTCTTGTTGGGTTTCTACCCAGCGGTCAAGTAATTAAAGTAACTAGTAGCATTGTTTGGTGGGAGCTGGGGTACAATAAAATTAAGGCAGGCTGGAAAAGCTGCATCTGTCCTACATTCTCACATGCTGAAGGGCAGGGTGGGAGGGGAAACTCTTCTGTTCATGGGTATTTTAAACAAAAACCCTCTTTGATCCTGCTTTCTAACCTGTCTTTGCCTTTTCAGGACAATCTTGTGGAACAAGTGATAGTACTTAAAATTAAAAGCTTTAGTGTGTTGGTGCCTGCTCTCTCTGCTGTGACCCCTAGACTGTGTTCTGTGTACTCCTACCAGATCTGCTCTCAACCTTTGTGTTCCTTGCTGCTGGAGCGCAGTAGCGCTTCTCTAACTCTGCATTCCATCTCTTGAGCTGTGTAAAGTCCTTCACTTTTTTCTGAGGGTGGGGTTGGGTGAGCATGATTATATTTTAATGTAGAAAATGTGACATCTGGATCATATAAAATGAAAATAAATATTAAATTAAATGGAAGCTGCCAAGTTGACTCTGTGTCTTCTAATTAGGAAAGCAGTTAACAGACAAATATATATAACAATGCCTCTCTTGATTCACACTGTTGAACATCATAACCAGGATTGTGAACCAGCCCCCTGTGTTAAAGAGAGATGACCTGTTTTATACCCTTCACTCTTTCAGGCTGCCCTGTCAAGTTCTTGTCAGTAATATCTCTTCTGACGTGCAGTTTAACAGGTGTTGTATATTAGTCTTTATTTCAGACATTATCAAGATGCCATGAATGAAAAAGGGTGACAAATAGGAAATGATACAGGTATCTTGAGAGAAAATTAACTTGTAGAGAAATTACTAAGCACCAAAGGGGGGGCATTTTAAAAATGAAGGGTATGTTCCTTACTCATCTTACAACTCTAATTTAACTTCAAACCATTTTCCAGGTGGGGTTTGTGTACCTCCTGCCTTTCAAGCTAAGGTATGCTCAGCCGCCCCTTAATATGAAACCCTGCAATAGCAAATGTGAACAAGTGACTAGTAGTCTCTTCCAGTGGCTAAATCAGCCACAGAATTTTGTATTCTTAGCAAGAGTGACAAATCTTCCTAGAAAACTTGATGTTTTGAGATACTTGGGTAACCTAGGAATTGTTGACCCCTCCTGGATCAGTCTGCTGCAGTTCCTTCACTAACAGAATTTCTGCTGCAGACTTGTACCAAAAAAAAAAAAAAAAAAAGCCCTGGGGTTGGCCTGTTCTCCTTTGTAAGGCCTTGAGGACCCATGGCCGTTGGCTCTGAGAAGCAGCTGTGTGTTCTTCCCCATAACATGTTAGCATAGCCAAGTGCCATCCCTTAAACTGAAATGGTATCCACAAATTTCACTCTCAAAACTACAATTTTATAATGTGGCTGAAATTTCAGTATGTTGTCAATCTAAATAAAAGGTCCTGAGGACTAGTGTTCACCCCATGGTTCACATCAAAAGGTAAGCTTTGAGAGGGAAGTAAGTTAGAGTTTTGTGTGCAAGTCATTGGCCTCAAAGTGGGTGATTATTTTCTAAGCAGTTGTATTCTTCATTTCCACCAGAGGGCAGCAGCTATTGAGCAGTCATGCATGTCATGTTCAGTCATGTTAGCACTGGCTAACAATGAGCTCCAGAAATGGTGACATTTCAGCTGCAGCAAGCAGGGCAAAGCCACAGTTCACAAAATCAAATAGTATTTTTCTTTCTTTTAAACCACATATTAGCCTGGGGACTATAAGTATTAATGCTGAATAAATAAGCATTTATTAAATTCCTTGGCTGTAGAATCGGAGATCTGGGTTGTGAGGAGCACACATACTTAATTGGTTTAACTGTCTCCTACTAAAGACTCTTTTAATCATCTGAAACAATGAGATCAAGTTTTTGGTGAATGAGTTTGTCTCTGAACAGTTCCATCCTATGGAAGTCTGAAAGCTGGAATGTTCTAAATTCATGGTAAAACTTGCCATGCTATCACATCACACAATGGTGTTCTCGGCCTGTCCTCTAGCTTTGCCCCACACAATAACCGTCTGCAGCTTTGAAGACACTTGCCACATATAAGTCTTCATCTAAATATTTCTAGTTCCCTCAACCATCACTCACTTTACGGAAGATGGAGTTAGTCATCTCTGTTAATAACTGGATAGGTGTAGGTCCCAGATCTGCTCAGTAGCAGCAATCTCAGTACTTTTTTTCAGCTCTATGGTGTCCACAAGAGAAGAAGTTCTCCAAAGTAGCAAGTTTAACCCATGGAACGCAAGTTCTTTCCCAAAGAGGTAGCTGCCACTTGAAGTCATGAAAATACTGACCATAGTCCTCAGACCAGTTCTTGTTGATGTTGGGACTCTGGTTCAAAGCTTACATGACTGGAAACCTCAGCTCTGAGTTAAAAAGATTCTGTTCTGTGGTTCTCTTGTACTTTTCCCCAGAATCTGCAGCATTCAGGTGTGACCCAGGCACTAGGCTGGTCTCATTAATGGTTTATTTGATGCTCATGTTACAATGAAGGCTCAAAAAGTACAGGTAACTGTAAAGAAATAATCCTGTAATTCTACATCTTAGATGAAACTATCATTCCTCTCTTCATGACATGACTCTCATCATCTTGTATACATGGTCTATGGGAGGAAGAAGCCAGATTGCTATGGGCTTTGCTTTAGGAATACAGGTGGGCAAAGGAAAGAGGATCCCATATGGTTTATAAATCCCAAAATCTGACTGGACCAGTATGCCATGCTTGTCCCAGGATCCCCTCTTGGGTATCCAGTGAAACTTTCTTACCATGTTACTTTTTCTGCCCCTTGTATCTCATCAAACTCGAGGATTCTAAGCCAGCAACAGAACTTTCACATACTGAAGAATCATTCTGTTCAAAGCAAGACCACTGGTACATGCAAAGATTTCCTACTGGTCACTTTTTCTAGAGGTGGTGCATAGCCTCCACCCCAGAATGGGCTAGAATAAGTACCTTAAAAAGCCATTCTTCTTTTCCCATGCCTGGGCAGAAAGCCAAGAATAGAGACATTCTTGTTTTCCCAAAATCTGGGAAAAAGGATTCTTTGCTAAGATCAGCCCTAGCACTTTCACCTAACTGCCTGGTGAGCACTTGTTCCCTGGGAGCACTTGTTCCCTGGTCTTTTCCTTAGCCTCAAAACCCAGAGCCTACATATAGGAAGCTGAGGTGACTAGAGTACTTTGGAGAGATGATATCATGTGATGAGAAGGAATAGGGATGGAGGTTTTCTCTTAAGCCCATCTCAACACACCATATAATTTCTGTTCTTTTCAGTCACCCCAGGATGGTCGGCGTTGTCTTAAGTCCCAGGATCACAGAGGCCCCATAACTGACCTGGATTTGATGGGGTAGGTCAGGAATTTGAGCATCTGAATTTGAGTTCTGACTGTGCCTCTTCTTACTGATTGTAAAAAAAACAAAAGACCAAAAAAAAAAAAAAACAAACAAACTTTAACCTCTGGGTCTGTGTTTGAGTCATACACCTTTTATTAAAAACTTGACAGCAAACTGATTCACAGCTGTGGAGAAATGCAGCACCCACACTTCAGTAAGTCACAACCTTAGTTTCCTTGTTGTGAAACAATGTAGGCAGGGGTCATGAAAGCTATTCTCTAATGCAGGATTTCAAAACAAGGTGGAGATATTAAGACTCTTGTTTCTCAGAATAATTTTTGACCTTTAGGTGCCTTAATGTCTCATATACCTGGTGAGCTACTTCATATTTTATTAGTGTCAATGCTGAAGTAAATGGCCCAAGGTTCCTTTGATAGTATCTGATTGACTTGACATTAATGCTGACGTGTTCTCCCAAGGTGATGGCTTTGCAGGAGAAGGTCGTGACCAGGAATTGAAATCTTGTTAGAGAAAGGAAACCCATGGCCTAAAGGTGGATGGTGCAGTTTCATAGTGGGCCAGCTAGCCTTAGGCTCACCAGTATTAAGAGTCTTAACTAGCTTGAGGGAACTGGAGCTCAGGGCTGGCTGTGTTTTCATAAGAGCAAAAAAGAACAGCAAGCTATAGGGAACCTGTGCTCCCTTCTCACCAGTGCTACTGTTCCCACCCACATCAGAAACAACCCTTGAGAGCTACCGCAGGGCAGTAAGCACAGCAGCGGGGAGGACTGGGCCATCTCACACACCAAGGGGCCCTCTCTATGAGATGCCACCAGTGGTGAAGTGGCCTAGGCAGAGAGGGAACAGATCATCAGGATGGAGGGAGGAAGAAGGAAGGAAATGATGTTTCTTAGCACCAAGCTTCAGCTTGATGGCTACATTGTCTGCTCTTTCCCCCTTACCCGACTTAGCCCACCTGCCAGGGGGTGGTGCTGGAGAGCCTGTTAAGTATTACTGCCACCTATGCTACATAAACTTTCTTATGCCCACCCTTAAATACCCAATTCAGCAGCCATCATCCCTATTTCAGAAGAAAAGACACTTGCATTAGCCAGAGACTGTAAAACCCCAGTAACCAAATCAGCTCTATTTGGCTCTCCAGTCCCTGCATTTGCAGCAGAACACCCCCTCATCCTGGGTCCTGCCTTTGGCCTTGAGGTTTGAGGTGGACCCCCTCCTCCTCTGCAGGGGAGTTCTGTGTGTCCTGCTGGTCAGTCCCGGACTCCTAACACAGCTGACAAAGATCCTGTCCTCTCGTGACCAGCCCTGAGGCTCCAGGGCTGTGTGGAAGGGAGCTGTCAGTCAACAAAGGGCCTCTCCTTTCTCCCCGCCCCCATCACTGCAGCCAGTTCTGCCAGGACAGCAGGTAGCTAAACAAATGGGAAATAGACCCACAGCTGCTGCCCAACACATTCAACACTCAGCTTTCTTAATTCCTCCTCCTGCTAAGTGGTGATTACAGAACTGCCTGGGGTCTGATCCTTGCAGCCACCTGACCAGCTTTGGGGCAGGGAGAGCAGGAGCAGCTGGCGGGGGTGCACTTCCGGCAGGCAGAACCAGGCGGCAGATGCCAGTCTCTGATTATTCAGGAAGGGCTGCACCCGGGTCAGCATTTACACTTCAAAGGGGGGCGGCCCCAGCTCCTCACTCTGGGGACCTTGGTCTATTCTGGGGAAAATTGAGTTACTCTGAGTGAGTTATTCACTAGACCCAACCCCTCCTTAGTCCAAGGGTGGTTTTTAAACAACCTCAGGGGTGATAGCCTGCTCCCGGGACCCTGCTGTGTGGCAGCTCTCCTGTGGGGGCCCCCGCTGGGTCTGTGCCAGGAATGTACTACTCAGTGTCATTCCCCTGGGTCCTTCAGCACCTTTGTTACGGTCTGTCCAGGTCCCCAAATAGATACTGGGGAGGTTCCTATGCTGATCCTGGGATTTCAGAATGCGACCTAACTTAGAAATAGAGCCATTGCTGATAGAGTTAAGATGAGGCAAGGCCCAAGTCCGATAACGGGATTCAGAGGGAATGCCAAGGGAAGACAAGCAGGGGAAGGCGAGGCACAGAGGTCATATCTGGGGCTACCAGAAGCTGGGAGAAGAGAACATTCCCCCGAGGCTTCAGAGGGCATCCAACCTGCAGACACCTGGAGCCTGAACTAACTGGCTTCCAGAACTGTGAGGATCAGCTGTTTTTACAGGGCACCAGTCTGTTGTTGCAGTGGCCCTAGGACCCTGAAAAGTAGGAGGTGGTATCTGTTATCGCTGTCTCACTGAAAAGTCTGGCACAGAGAATCCCTGACTTCCCAGGGTCAAATACCGAAGCGGCCAGCCTCTGCTGTTCACACACCAACAACCTTCAGTTTCTCCAGGCCCAGCAGTAACCTGGGACCCTGCTGAGGGGACTTGGGCCAGTCCTGCCCCTGCTGCCCCCTGCCCCACTGCCCCTGTAATTAAACCCCATGGTAACAAAGGTGTGACCAGGCCCTGAAGTGCCATCATGAAATGGAGTGGAGACACCCCCTCCCCCAAACCAATCTTCACTCCCTCCAGGACTCCCCAGCACTGTTTGCACAGTCCGCCTGGTAATTACTCTGTTGGTGTCTTTCTGACTAGACATCAGGCCTTGGCTCGCTCCTCCCCCACTCCCACCGCCCAGTCTTAGTAACTGCTGTTTGAGTTCAGGTCCCTCTTATGCTGGTTAATGGCTGAGAATGTGAAAAGAAGGAGCATCTGTTAGATTAATCTGGAGGAAACTGCAGGAAGGGGGGTGGGGGGGTGGGTGTGTGTGTGTGTGTGTGTGTGTGTGTGTGCGTGTGCGTGTGCGTGTGCGTGTGCGTGTGCGTGTGCGCGCGTGCGCGCGTGCGTGCGTGTGCTTCTGGGCTTGTGAGCTGTGGGAGGCAGCGGAACATGGTGTGGCCCAGCCCAGGGCAAGACGCTGAGGCAGTTCTGCCTGCAAGCAGCCTTCTTGCTGCTTGCTGCTGCTTGCTGCTTTCTACCTGAAAAGAGGCTAGGACTTCAGCCTGAGGAGTTGGGGTGGTAGATGCAGGCCACCTTGGAGTGAGGCCCTTTCTATGCAGTGACCATGGTGCACTCCTCCAGGCCTAGCTGTGGGTGACTTTACTGGGTCATAATGAGGCTGCCAGTACCCAAAGATGACCCCCCCCACCACCAGAGATTAGTCAGCCCTAATAGCCTTCATCAGGTGTCCTCAGTCCTCCCCTTTCAGACACACTGGCCACCAATGTGCTCCACCAAGGGGGTCCTGCTGTGGCCTACCTAGCAACCTCTGCCCTGACCCAGACTGCAAGGCTGCTCATGTCTTCGTGGGCATGAGGGAGACAGTCACGGGTCACACTAGAATGAAGCACTTTGAGGGTAGTAGGCCAATCACGTGACCCCCAGCAAGTGTCCCAGTCATTCAGGGACTCAGTGGAGTGGGGCCAGCCTGTCTCATAGCATGGTGCCTCCAAGTTTTTGCAGGACAGACATGAAGCCACAGAAATAGCACTTTGCTCGGGGGCCAGTATTGCCAGCTTCCCTACTTTTGAGCATCTGAAAGGAAAGCAAGCGACAGCTACCACACACAGTGACAGCTACCACCACCCAGGTCTGTCCAGCCCCTTCCCAGGTTGCTGACAACCTAGGTGTGTTGGGATGTTGAGTGAGAGCCTCCCAGGCCAGCTGCCCATTGTCCAGCCATTTGTCTTCCAGTCTTTTCGCTCTAAGAGGAACATAACAGCTGGGAAATGGCCCCCATCCTCTGTCATTTACTGCCTGGGTAACCTCACCAGGCAAACAAGAAGGAAAAGCCTTCCTGACACTCTAGAGAGCACTGGGCCTTGAATTGGTAAGGGCTTTGCTCAGGGTTACTTGGAGGAACCACAGTGGAGCCCATGGGAAGCCTGACTCCCTGTCTAGAGTCGATGCCCAGGTGCAGACTCCTGCTGTGACCAAGTAGATGCTGGACCCACAGTAACCACTGCACAGCTCAACTCCTGCTCAACAATAACAGCACCACAGCACAACACGATTCTCCTCAAGCCCCACTCCCTTGAGGGGTCCCAACGCTGGCTAGAATGCAGTTCTCCACTTTTCTCACTACCAGCCCAGTACTGAAGATTCCCTGGAAAGCCAGGCATGGTGGTGCATGCCTGTAAACTTCAGCCTATGAAGCGGCCGGGGCTAGGGATCACGGTTCGAATCCCGCTCGGGGCAACACAGCCAGACCCAGTTCCAAAAAAATAGCTGGGCGTGGTGGCACGTGCCTGTAAGCCCAGCTACCTGGGAAGCTGAGGTTGGGGATTGCTTGAGTCCGTGGTATCCCGGACAACGAGAACCTGTGGTTCCACGGGCAAAAATAGCGAGACCTAGTCTCAAAAAAAAAAGATTCCCTGGAAAAAGAGCCAAGCAATCTTTAAAGTACCAGTCACCTAGGAACATGGGAAAGAATCAACCAATGCACTCTCCTTCCTGTAACCAGCCCAGGTACATGAGCATGCGTGGTCACCCATGCCGTTGATCTTGGTGCATCTGTGAGTTCTTGGGAGTGGGAGGAAAGCTCAAATGAAGGCCCCGTCAACAAGGTTTTGGTTTGTGGTGCAGGGTTTGGGGGTGGGGCACAACAAGGAGGGTCAGAGAAAGTTGGGAGCATGGCAGTGACACCTCTGGTGGTTCCCACCCCCCAGGAAGAGGCTCATTCCACATCTGCTGGGAGTGTGCACTGCCTAGGGCCACAAGCCATGCATGGAGCTGGCTCATGCCAGCCAGGAGGCAGGGAGGTCTTAGGCTCACCCATGGGGGCAGCTCCACTCCAGCCTCTCCTGCATCTCTCTTAGGACTGAGTGTAGCCAAGGACTCTAGCTGTCCTCTAACTTCCCTTCCTGGAGGGGCTGCTAGGAGAGGTACCCTCAGAGAGGCCTGTGTACTTGCACCCCATCTTGTCTCTGAGAGTCAACTTCTTGGGGAGCCTTACTTGTGTCAGGTTTACTTTCTGGATGTTTCCTCATGAGGGGTAGGGATGAAAAGAATGCAGCACCTCTCCGCCCCATACAGAAGCCCCTCTGCCCACACTCACATGCACACAACCAATGCACACATCCTTTTCTCCCCAGAGTCAACAGCAGTCTGAAATGATTCCCTATTATAAGTGATTTTGTGAGAGTGAGATCATATTCGCACACTTGTCCAGCACTGTATTGTTATCTTTGCTCGGTTTCATTCCCAGGTATGCTGTTAATCTCTTACTGCAGCTACTTTATAAATTAAGCCATCAGGTGTTTTGTAGGAAGATTTTATATATATATATATTATATATATATATTATATATATATATTATATATATATATATATATATATATATATACCCTGTATATGTATTATATATAGAGAGAGAGAGCAAGAGATGTATATATAGGAGTCAGTACTGGCTGCAGTGCTAGTTCCCTTGGGAGTCCTGGAAGGTATTACCTGAGAATAAGGGGGAACATGCTCACACATACCCTCTCAAGTCTTATTTTTCAACACCAACTTAGAAACTTAGAAAAATATTTTAAAACTAGGGGAAAGGAGTGCTGTCCCCCCCTCCACACACACACACAGACACACAGACACACACACACACACACACACACTGGTTTAATGTGTGTGTGTAAGAAAAGTAAATTAATTGGCTTAATAGGTTGTTTTTTTTTTGTCTTTTCTGACATGGTTGTGACCTTTAGGACACCTACAACTTAAGATATTCTAAAGATGGCGGTGGGAGATTGAGTCTGAGAGCACATTTGTTTACCTCGGGCTCAGGAAGCTGGAGAGGGGGGTGGTAAGCAGACTGGGAGCGCAGGGCTCCTGCGGGGCTGTGCATGCGAGGCTGTCTCCTTTTGCCAGCTCTGCCTGGAGAGAGACAGCCTTGCTGGGCCCCTCCCACGTTCTAAGTATAGTTTTGAGACCCGGCCAGATGGAAGCTGGAGCCAGAATTTCCCTGGAAAGCAGTTGCTTCACAGGGGCAGGACAGGGAAATCGGTGCAGGGAGCTAGTGTGTTTGGGGGGCGAACACAGGTGCTTAAATCCTCTGGGGTGACCTCTTTCCCAGGTTGGGAGTGGTCCTCTGGGCTACTTGTCTAGATCCCAAGAACTTGGATGGAGGGTCCTGCTGTGCTTTTCAGGGTGACCTCTGGTTGAGGGGGACCTCTTCCACTAGTCTGGGGCTGATGGAGCTGGGGCAAGAGCTTTCTAAGTCCTGAGTTGCCAGGAGGGGAGGGGGGGGGGGAAGGGGGCATGGAGGTGGGGTAGGCAGGCTCCGCAAACAAGGGCCACTGCCAGCAGTGGGAGCACAGCCTTGAACAAAGGGAAATCACACCAGTCCACTCACCCTTTACACCCCTTCTCACCTGCTGGGCCCACTCCCTCTCCCTCAGGGCCCAGTTACGTATTCCCTGAAACACTGTTTTTCTGCAGACTGGAAAATGCTTCAGAAACCAATTCACTTACTTGAGAACCATCGTCTCTCCCAAGTCTGATCACGGTTCTGAAAATTTCTCTCTTGTGTTCTCTTCCTGTGCTCTCCCTTGGCTCCCCACTCTCCAGCTCTCGCACCCTGGGGTAACACTGTCCTTTTATCCCCTCCTCCCAGGCCCAGGCGTGCCCACTCCCACATGCGCACGCCTGCTGGCCCCTGGCGTAAAATCATGGGGCGGGAGCAATACCCAGGTGCTGGTCCTTTGGCTGATGGAGGACATAGCCCACACTGTCCCGAGGGTGGAAGGGTGTTTGTCAGGACAGGGGCTTGTGCTATGGTCACCATCGGGCTTAGGACGGTGACCCACACTCATGCTGCAGAGGGGAGCCAGCCTCTCTCAGGCCAGCTTGGTCCCATGTAAAACGAAGATTGAATGAAGACAAGACTGGCCAGTCCTGCAGTGAACGTGAACGCCTGCTCGGCATGGACAGCCCCCCTGGGCCCATCCTGGCCTGCTCTGGTGCTCTTGTCCTCCCACCTGGAAAAGCCAGTCAGTGATGGGAATCTTGGGCCTCAGGCCCTGGGCTCCCTCCACCCGAGAGTGATCCCTCCACCCGAGAGTGGCACTGGTGACGAATGGTGGCAGGGAAATCGTCCTGTTATTTTTGGGCTGAAGAATTTAATTTGCCTCACCTGTCACTGATTACAAAAGCTGCCATGAGCCTACTTACAGCTCAATTAGCCATAATTGTGTGTGGGGAGAGGGGGGATGGAGCTGAAGGAAGAATGCAGTAGGGACTATATGTGTGCATGCGTGTGTATGTGCGTGTGTGTGCGCGCGCGCTTTGGCTGGCACCGCATTGCTGGGCTGAGGAGGAATGGCTGTGGACTCCACAGAGCAGAAAAGCCACACTCAGGGGGCAGTGGATGGGACCCTAACCAACTCCCCTTGGGCAGCGGGTTTTGGTCAATGTCATGGGTAGGCTCCTCTCAGGCCTGCTCCGCCACCCCCCCCCCACCTCCGCCCCAGCAAATCCATCTTTGTTCCTTTCTTCCCACAGCTGCGCCCTCTCTCCCAAGGGTGTTCCCCCCCTCCCCCAAGCCAGCCTTCTGGAGTGTAGGGCTGGGGAGAAAAAGCTGGGAGTGGTGGAGAGACAGCTGCCTGGAACAAAGTCAGCTGCAACCTGGACAGCGCAGCCACTCATCACAGCTTGAAGCAGTGACAGTCTATTGACAAATAACAACTGTGGCAATAATAGGTGGTGACAATGGCAATAAAAGCAATAGCAATACTTTAGCTAACTTTTATTGACCATCAGCTCATTTATTTGTCAGAACACCTCTGAAGTCCAAGAGCTTAGGGGACTGGCCAGGCCTCTGGCTCCTGATTTGCCCCCCAATGTCTCGGGGCACAGAACTGGGCAGCAGAGTAAGCATGTATATGAACATCACCACGACGTTTCATGGAATGTGCTTTGGTTTGCCAAGGTTAACAAGGTTGGCACTGGAACCAAGGAAAGAGACTGGCTAAAGGGACTGAAGCTATTTTAATGTCAGTAGGGATGCAGTGAAGGTCTGGGGAAGATGCAGTGGAGTAACCCTGGGAGGGTTGGATGAGGGTGTCCCTGGATTTAACGGAGAGGGTGGAGCCAGGGGCCAGGAGCCAGCACAGAGGTGGGGTCGGTCATCCTCTGCCTAGGTGTCCTCTCCTCTCTGCACCTCAACTTTGATGTCCGTGAGGCCACGTGGCTGAAATGAGATGTCTGCGAGACCATGGCATTCTGTGACTCCTCTGATGGCCTCAGCTGAGGCAGTAGTGGTGGAGGAAGGAAAGCGAATAGCAGGGAGGCTCTCAGGAGTGGATTCCACAGGCCTGCTTGGGTAGAGAGGGTGGTGGAAGGGCAGGGCCTGTGAGGGCTCCAACTGCAAGCAAACACGGAAGCACTAGTGGTGTCCCCGGCAGACAATCTGTACCAAACAACCAACTGAATAAACTTCCCGCCAACACAAACAAAAAATATGTATGAATTCCTTGAAGCTGAGCATTTCTGAATTAAGTTACACAGAACGAAGCTACTTTAGCATCTGGAAGGCCCGTGCCATTTCACTAAAATTGAGTGACATTTTTATATGTGGAAAAACATCTAACACTCAAGACTCTTCACTGGTCTTCAGGAGGAAGCGGAAGCTGGTTTCTGAGGAGAGAAAGGTGAGGCTGTGGACCAATGGAGAGATTGGGGGCAGGGCAGACAGGAGTCTATTAAGAGGATGTCCGCTGAGGCCTGAGGGGTGTGCTTTCTGGGGACACATGGGAAAGGAAGAGGATGGGCAGTCTCCCAGAATGTGGTCACAGGGGACCATGAGGTGCTCCAGCTCTCCTTCCCTTGTCCCCTTCTCCATCGTCTGCAGTCTTCACCCCACTGAGATCCTGGTAGCGTTTAGACTAATGAGCATCGCCAGATTCACCTGTTGACCTCCAGCATGTACGCTCCATAAGCAGAAAGGACACTGGCTGTCATTCACCCCAGTGTTTCTGGTATTTAGAAAGTAGGGGCTCGACAGATATGTTGAATGGATACACGCATGCCCTGGGGTGGACATGATCAAAGTTCGGAGAAATATTGGGGCAGCCTGATCTCCCTCATACAGCCCAGAAAGCACCTTAAGTGGAGACTAGCTGGGGATGACGGATGGACTGTCTTTGCCTCCTCAGGTGCTGTGGCACCTTCTGTGGCTCTATGAGATGCCTGAGACTGGCCCCAGCGCTGCTGAACTCCAGATGCCACTCCTCAGGAGTAAGGGTATTTTGCTCACTCTCTCATCTCCCCCTTCTATTTTTTTTTTCTAAAATAAAAGCAAGTATGGGGGGGGGGGATTTTAGTTATCTATTTCCATGCCATCCAAGTCACCCTGAATCCAGTGGCTTGATAAGGTCATAGTTCTTAGATCAGCATCCTGGAAGGACGAGTCAGGCGGGACAAGGCTACTCTCTGGGGGCCAGTTATGGCACTCAGTGGGAGCCTGGCTGCAGTTCCCTTCTTGCTCCATAGGGCCTCTTCAGCAGCAAAGGGTGCTTCTTATATGGGAGCTAATTAGGCCCAAGAATATAAAACTGGAAACTGCCTACCCCTCTCAGCACAAATGAAACTAGAGGGGCCCCTACCGCTGGCAGCAACTGAGCCATCAAGTGAGTCCTGGAGCCTGTCGCACTAAAGGAGGGGACATCTTGGGGGGAAGATTAGTAGGAGGACTATTCAGTGGGGGGGGGAGGGCAGTGTGTAGCCTTGAACC
>PVHY01027243.1:0-16426 GCA_004024945.1 Uropsilus gracilis
GTGAGCCTGCGGTTCCATGGGCAAAAATAGCGAGACCTAGTCTCAAAAACAAACAAAAAAGATAAAGCAAGGAGATGAAACACCGCTACCCTGAAAACTACGACATCAGTAAAAGTGAAGATAACCCAGGCGTGGTGGCATGCACCAGTTGTCCACGCCCTGGGAGGCAAGAGGCTTGGGATCGCTTGAGTTCATGGGTTTGAGACTACACCAGGGGACATAGGGAGACATGGTCTCGAAAAATCAGCTGGGCGTCGTGGTGGGTGCCTGTAATCCAGGTACTTGGGAGGCTGAGGCTGGGGATCGCTTGAGTCTGCGTACCCCGAGCAACATGATACCTAGTCTCCAAAAACAAACAAACAAAAAAAATAAATAAAAGAGGCTATTCCACCCATGAATTTGAAGCAGTATTGTTAAAATGTCCATACTATCCAAACCAATATACAGATTCAGTGCAATCCCCATTAAAATTCCAATGGCATTTTTCACAAAATTGAACAAAAAAATTTGATACCATGCCTTCCCTTCTTCCCTTGGGCAAAGAAGTTGCTCCTCAGCTTTTCTAGAACCCAGACTTTGGAGACTAGGAGCACCCCAAGGAATCTGAGTGTGCTAGTCTCTTGGAACCAAAAGACACTTGAATCTAATACGAGTATTTTTCACTTCTCCCTTTTTCATAAAATTTATTTTTGAATGATTTATATCAGCTCAATTTTCCAGGTCTGTGGAGTTGGCCTCAGTGGGCCTTGGTTGCAGAAAATATCGTCCAGGCTGTTGTAATCAGAGAGACCAGCTGGGGGCAGCAGAGGTTCAGGTGGGACCAACTTGCTGGTTGTCTTAGGGTCTGAGCAGTTAGCTGGCTTTTTTGTTATGAGAAGCGATCCTGAGTTAGTGCATTCTGCACATACATTGATTTACTGCTCTTTAGAATTAGGTAGATGTGGGCAAATTCAGGGCTAACGGGAAGGGTCACATCATTCCCTAAACTTGCGCTTACTGTATTAGTAGAAACCATGCAACTTCTCCCCTCTTATCCTAGGATGCTGGGCTGCTCAGGATCGCCTGGCTGGCCCTGAGAGTTTGTCCCAGTCCCTAGTTTTCTGGGACTTGTATTGAGGCACCCAAAGTACAAACACCTTGCAGGGTTTAAGGAGGCACCCTTTCTCGGAGCAAATTTGGGAATGTGTCCCACAATTATGGGAACATGAGAATATGTCCTACACCTGCTTACTTGCTTAGGGGGCAGTGGTGGTTTTGCCCTAAAAAAGTTGTCACAGAGACTGCTTGGAGTATCTATGCCTAGCTGGCTTGGGGACCCTGGTGCACCAGTAATAAACCTGCAGCTTTGAACTTCAATCTGAGTCCTTGTGTCTTGTTGCATGGCCCACGAGTCACAACAGTGTATGTGTCCAATTTTAGAAGTGCTTTAGCAAAGGATATTTCTGCAATAATAATTGTAAAGAAATTTTGAATTAATGAAGTAAGTGCGATTTTAGTCTTCAAGGTGGGGCTCGAACACAAAGTCCTGATATTAAGAGTCTTATGGCCTACCCGTTGAGCTAGTTGGGTAGAGATCACTATAGCTATACTTTTTTAAAAAATAACTATACTTTTGTTAATGTGAAAGGCATGCCAAGATATGTTACAACTAAGATAAAAGATAGACTCTAAACATACTCTTTTGGTGTTGATTTTAACTTTTGTTAAATTGCTATGTTTTGTTATTGAATGTCCTAAATACCTAAAGTTTTAACCCTGTTGTATTTTCACAGGAGTGATTTTTAGCTTGGTTGACTTTAAGACTTGCTGTGCTTGTTAGTTTGGTAGGGTCAGCATGTGCGAGCAAAATATTATCCATATAGTGGCACACAGTGAGAGGATTTTTTTTTCATTATAATTTTTTATTTTTGGATTTTGTACAATACATAATTGCATAATTGTTGATCCCCATGGGATTACCCCACCCCACCAAGCCCCCTCTGGTCTCTTTGCCTCCATTCATTTTGTTGTTTGTCCATGTTTAGCCCTTTAGTCTTTTTTTGCCTTCATAGGCCAATCCGAGCGCCTTTGGCTTGTATCCATGCTTCTTTCTTGGTGGCTGTTCTTTCTGTTGTTTTCTGCCTCATTTTGTTGCTCCATCCCGTTTTGTTTCAGGTCTTTGGCTGTGGGGACCTGACTCCCAGTCTTACGTTTTGGTAGAGCTGCTCCTCGATGTGGACAGCCAACGGCTGATAGTAGGTCTCCTAGTCTCCTTTTTAGGAGCTTTGCTATGAGGCCACTGACATTCTGAAGGCTTCCTCTCTCTGGCAAAGGGGGTGTGCAGTTCCTTATTGACAGCATCTCTGTGCTGGGTTTTTGGTCACAGCTCCCTAGTAGTAGGCGTAGTTCTTTCATGTTTGTTCTCACAGTTCAGAGCTCTGTGATCTTGCCTTCCTCTTTTTGAGTCCTGCCTTAGAGGCATGTGTTTTTAGGGTCTTTCTTGCTGTTCCTTGCCTCTTCTGTTTCTGTGAAGTTCATCTCAATGTACTTATTGCTACTGTGGGCTCTTTGGACTGGAGGTAAAGTGAGAGGGGACTGTGGCAAACCCCCCCCCCACACACACACATGCCATGCCCCACCCCCACCACATAGGGGGACAAAAGCCGGTTGTTCAATAGGAGCGGTGACAGGCCCAATGTCCAGGCCGCAGAAGGTACAGGCCGCCAGAGACCCATGCAGAGACCCATGCGGTGCCCGCTCGCAAGCTGGGAGGCGCGGAAGCTCCGCCATCATGGCTGGCCCAGGCAAGCCCCACCCAGATTATTTTTTATTATAGGACATCTAACAGACTTTTATGTCTCTTTTTTTTTTTTTTTTTGAGACTAGGTCTCGCTATTTTTGTCTGTGGATCCTCAGGCTCACGTTGCCCGGGGTACCACAGATTCAAGCAATCCCAGCCTCAGCTTCACAAGTAGCTGGGATTACAAGTGCGCACTACCACGCCCAGCTATTTTTTTTGGAACTAGTGATAGGGGGCACCTACCCCCCTGGGTGCCATTGTCTCTTGCTTTAGAATTGTTAATGCTACTAAGAGCTGGGTAGGATTTGAATTAACATCCAGGGCTGACAGGGCTTCCTACCTCCGGAGTTCTCTTGGTGGGAAATAAGGATATATAAAGAGGTTTGAAACAAAGAGGGAGATTCGATGGAGATTTGAATTCTGATTTGGGATGCAGATTGGCCATTTTGTAGACTTTGTAGGATGAAAATGTGAGCTAAGTGAGCTTGGCCATGTGGCCAAGGCCTGGGGCCTGCAGTCTTCGGTGGACCCAGGCTAGGAGCATGCGTGTTAAAGGAAGTTAAGGAGTTTTGTTTTGTTGTTTTGAGACTAGGTCTCGCTATTTTTGTCCATGGAACCGCAGGCTCACGTTGCCTGGGGTACCACAGACTCAAGCAATCCCCAGCCTCAGCTTCCCAGGTAGCTGGGATTACAGATGCACACCCCCACGACCAGCTATTTTTTGGGACTAGGTCTTGCTGTGTTGCCCCAAGCAGGACTTGAACTGCAATCCCTGGCCCCAGATGCTTCATAGGCTGAAGTGCTTCACAGGTACGAGCCACCATGCCCAGCAGGAAGTTAAGGAGCTTGCAGATTTGAACTCCGTGTTGGTGTTTGTTTTGCTGAGTTTGACTTGTGTCTGGAAGAGGCTGTGCAAAAGTCAGGCCTGAAAAAAAAAAGAAAGTGAATTTTGCTGGTTCCGGTACCATGAAGTTTCTTCTACTACCTGGAGGAGAATGACAAGGAGAAGATGACATGGAAGAGTTGAAGCACGCCAAAGGAAGATGTTTTCGAAAATGCGGAGATGAACTCTGATGTTGGTGAGATGATCAGGACTGAGAGACTGAGGATTTTTAAGCAATCTGGGGAAAGGACTTTGGACAATGTTGAGAAAGGTTTTGGACAATGCTAAAGTAATCAGAGTTTTACTTACATGTTTCTTTTGTAGTGATTAGGAGATCACTTTGTTAGAAATAAATTAGTCTGCACTCAGAGTCTTGCTTTGACTTGGGATTTTGGTGAGAAGGCTGGGGATGGTGGAAAGAACCCACGGAAACTTAGAAGAGGGTAAATTGAGGCAAACTTGTTTAAAGTTTAAACTGTTTCTAAGTTTTTCTTTTTTTAGGCCTGAGAGGGGAAGAAGGCTGAAAGAAGCTGGTAGCTGATTTTTGCATACCAATAGTAGGTGAACAGTTAAGAAGAGCTGAGAGAAGCTGGTAGTTGATTTTTGCATACTAATAGTAAGTGAACAGTGAAAATACTAATGAACTGTTTTAAGCCTGCTGCCTAGGGAGAAGCAGGTATAGGTATTCAAGTTCAAGACAAAGAGCCTTTTTTTTTTTTTTTCACCCGATTTCACTAGGTCTCACTATGTTGCCCAGGTTGGGTCTCGAACTGCAATCCCCATCCCAGCCACACTCCATAGGCTGGTGCTTACAGGCACAGGCCACCATGCTTGGCTATAAAGTTTATGTCTTTTATTAATTTTGTAAGGATTTTTTTTTCTGAAATCTTTCTATTTAAAAGGTATTTATTTTGTCCTACCCTGATTTCCTGGGGGTGGAAACCAGTCGAAGTCTTTCTGTTTATGAGACTGACACACTGCCCACTGCGCTAAGAAGGCTGCTGAAAGTCTTTCTGTTTAAAAGGTATTTAGAATCCAGGAATGATGACGTGTGCCTGTAATCCCAGTTATTTGGGAGGCTGAAGTTAGGGATCACTTGAGTTCATGGGTTCAAGACTACTCTGGTAACAGTGAGACCTAGTCTCTTAAAAAAAAAAAAAAAAAAAAGGAACAAGCGGCACTGGGTGGTGAAGGCAGCAGCTATTGTGGCAATGAAGCCAGGGCACTATTTCCCCTCAGGGCAAGGTTGAAGAATACCACGTAAATGACTTTCCCTGGCCCAATGATGGGTTTTCACGCAACAGGAACAAAGGAGACTTGGATTTTTGGAAGTTGATTTACTATAGGACATCTCTCCTAAAATGTTCTAGTTCTCTGCACTCAAAGTAGACTAGATCATGTGCCTTACAGCAATAAGTCTGCAGTCCAATGCTTTAAGTTCTTCTTGTTCATTAATATCATTTTTTTTTTTTTGAGACTAGGTCTCGCTATTTTTGCCCATGGAACCGCAGGCTCTCGTTGCTCGGGGTACCACAGACTCAAGCAATCCCCAGCCTCAGCTTCCCAGGTAGCTGGGATGTCAGGCGTGCGCCACCATGCCCAGCTATTTTTTTGGAACTAGGTCTCCCTACGGGCCCCAAGCGGGACTCCACGATCCCTAGCCCCTGCTGCTTCATAGGCTGAAGCTTACAGGCACGAGCCACCGTGCCCGGCTTAATATCACTTTCTTTGTAACTTTTTAAGACGGATCTTATTCTAGAAGTGGTGCCATTTAGGTAAGAGTGAGGATTAAAATACTTCTGATCTCTTTATCTTGGGTTCTTTGTTCTACTGTCCTACATACTCTTACTCAGGGGCAGAACTGTGTGAAGGCCTCACTTGGATCTTGGCACAAATCCTGAAGTGTCTTTTGTGAGTCATCCTTATGCTGTACTGGCATGTTGTCTAATCTAATCAAAATGGACTTGATTTTTAGAGGTTTGTCTGGTAGGATCACCCCATTCACCTACATTAGACAGCATTGCCTGAGTTGCTGCTCACCGAATCAGGTATTGCTGATCTGATAAAACTGTCTCACTCAGAGTTCTCCCGTACCGGAGGGAGAACTCAAGAAGATGCCTAGCAAGATTCTGGAGCTGCATGACTGACCATGATGGGAAGAAAAATGCTGGCACTGGATGATCTTTTAAGTAGTCTCTTACGCTCTTCTAGGTGCCAGAGTTTATTGAGCTGCATTCCCCTAGTTCAGGGTAACAATCCAAGGAAAATTGTAGGCTCATTCTTGTTTTATGTTGTTGTTGAGGTCTCTCTATGTTGCCCAGGGTAGCCCAGAACCCATGAACTCTAGTGGTCCCCAGCCTCAGCCTACCAGGTAGCTGGGATTACAGGTGCCCACCACCACACCTGGCTTTGTAGGCTTTTTTTTTTTTTTTTTTTTGAGACTCAGTCTCACTAATTTTGCCCATGGAACCGCAGGCTCACATTGCCCCTGGTACCACGGACTCAAGCAATCCCCAGCCTCAGCTTCCCAGGTAGCTAGGATTACAGGTGTGCACCACCATACCCATATTTTTTTGGGGACCAGGTCTCACTGCGTTGCCCCAGGCGGCACTTGAACCACGATCCCCAGACCCTGCCGCGACTCCATAACTTGTCGCTTACAGGCATGTGCCACCATGCCCGACTGTAGGCTCATTCTTATGTCCTTTTTAGAGTACTTATATATTTTTGCCTTTAACATTTGCCTTATTATTTCTACAAATTTTTCATCTAAATGTTCCCCTCCTTGAGAGTTTCCCATGCTCACCAGTTCTGAAGTTCTGCTGGCTACCTGGTTGCTTTCAGCATCTCTTCCATTCACTGTTCACGGACAGCTATGGCATTTTGCCTTTGGTTCTTCTTCTTCGTATAAGAGTTAAGAATAAGGGCTCAAGTGATCCCCAGCATCAGCCTCCCAGGTAGCTGGGATTACAGGCGTGTGCCACGATGCCCGGCTCATAAATAATTTTTTTTAAATGTTGATAAATACCAAAAAAACAAAAATAACCAAAAAACCCAAACACCTGTGGGAGTAAACACCTTCATCTTTCAGGGACATATCTCTTTGGTAGGACATTCCTAGGAGCTTAGGGGGCTGCCACCACAGATGAGAGACTTGCCAGGTACCATCTCCAGTGTGCCAGGACTGATGAGAATAGATAAAGGTGTTCCTTTATCTGGTACAGTGGATATAGGAGACGAATCCAGTGCCAATTCAGGTCAGAGCTGGGCAATCCCACTCACATGGCATTAGAGGCTGTGAGGTTGCTTGCAAGTTGTTGTTTAGCTGAAGTGAGCTCAGGGGGCTCTCTAGCTCCCAGAAAGGAAATGAGTAGACAGGCAAGTTAAGAGAGCAAAAAGCCACACATTCCAGAGGTGTCCCACATTGAATGCCATATGTTGGGAGCTGCAGGTTGGAAAAGAAGAACAGAGGGAAGAGACTGATAATGGTCTATGACAAAGGTGAACTCACATCACAGATGGGGACTCAGTGAGTGAGAGCTGAGCCACTCAGTGAGCCATTTATTATGGCTTTAGGGTCTCCTTATATACTTCGGCAAAGGAATGATCACAATGAAGCAATAAGAAGGAAAACACCCAGGATCCTGTAGAATATAGCACGTGGGGTAGGAGGATGGGGGATTCACTGCTTAATAGGAAAAATACACTGCTGGTGGTGATGCAAACTGGTCCAGCCACTATGGAAAGCTGCGTGGAGAACCCTTTAACTACTGAAAATGGAACTCCCACCCGGGCATGGTGGCCCATGCCTGTAGGTGGCAGCCTAGGAAGCCACAGCTGGAGCCAAGGGTCGAGGTTTGAGTCCCGCTGGGGGCACATAGTGAGACCTAGACCCCAAAAAATAGCTGAGTGTGGTGGCACGCGCCTGTAATCCCAGCTACCTGGGAAGTTGAGGCTGGGGACTGCTTGAGTCTGAGGTACCCCGGGCAATGTGAGCCTGCGGTTCCATATAGCGAGACCTAGTCTCAAAGAAAATGGAACTCCCATTTGATCCAACAATCTTCACTTCTAGGAATCTACCCAAAGGTTACAAAAACTCTAATCCCAAAAGACACTTGTACCTGGATATTTATTGCAGCACTATTTACAATAGCTAGGATAAAGAACCAACCCAAATGCCCCCAAATAGACAAATGTACAGAGAGCTGTGGTAAATGAGCATGATGAAATACTATTCATCAATCAAAAAATACAAACATATCGTTTGCGGCAATGTGGATGAAGATAGAAGGAATCATGCTAGCAGAAATAAGCCAGGAAGAAAAAGAGAAATACTGGATAGTCTCATTTATATGAGGGACAAAGGGAAAACAGACAAGAAAAATGTAAAACTAATTTTTTAGCAAAATTGAAGCATAGAGCATGGGGGTGGGGTGGAAACGGGTGGGAGGGGCACAAAAGACTAAGATGATGGTTCATGGGTGGTAAGGTGGTGGGATAACCTTGGGGTAGAGAATGATGTAAAATAAAATAATAAATATTTTTTTTAAGAGACTCGGTTTAACTATGCTTCCTGGGGTTGTCTTGAACCCGCAGGCTCAAGTGATCCCCACCGTCAGCCTCCCAGGTAGCTGGAATTACAGGCATGTACTACGAAACCTGGCTCATAAATAATGTTTTTGAAAAAGCACTCCATAAATACCAAAAAAAAAAAAAAAAATACCTGCAGGGGTAAACACCTTCATCTTTCAGGGACATATCTCTTTGGTAGGACATTCCTAGGAGCTTGGGGGGCTGCCATCACAGATAAGAGACTTGCCAGGTACCATCTCCAGTGTGCCAGGACTGATGAGAATAGATAAAGGTGTTCCTTTATCTATGGCATATCTTTATCTTCAGCACCCCCACAGTTTCCATGCATTTCCTTCTGGGGAAGGGACCCTCTTACAAGGTTTGCAATCATCTTTATAGCTGTTGACATACAGGCATCCCACATATGCTGCCATTCACCATGATCTAGCATATGGAATTTCTGGAGAATCTACTACTGGTCATATGAGAACTTGCCTTTTTAAGATTTCCCTGAGGGTGACTGCACTAGTGCTGTGTCTCACTCTCCATGTCTAGACAGACCAGACCTGGTTGTTACCAACAGTCATGCATTATTTTCAGTGACACCAATGGAAATGGTCTCCCCTATGCCAGATAAGACCAGAACATGAGACCTTATGCTAGAGTCAGCTGGAACAAGATGCTCCTTAGAGGACTGCAAATATCTCATGCAGTCAAAGAAGAACTGCTTAATTTCCTTCCCTCCCTCCCTCCTCCCCTCCCTCCCTCCCTTCCTTTCTTTCTTTTCTCTAGAGATATTCCTGGCACTCTTCCCATCCCTGGCCTTTCTTCCCTTTCACTGTGAATAAAAAAAACGAAACGCCAGGATAGTATTTGTTAGGAGTCACATGTGGAATGAAGAAGAAATTGAGATGGAGGAAATTGATAGCGATCTGTGAGGCTAGCTCACAGAATGGGGATCCTGGGAAGCATGTCCAGGTCCAACTTTAATGAAGTTGAGATGCCACTTATATACCCCAGCAAGGAAATGTTACAATGATGTAATGAGGAAGTAGCAAAGTGACCATGACCCGCAGCAGGGAGGATGTGGGGATGTGCGGTAACAGGAGAATTTACCTTTGGGGCAACAGTCATTACTAATAGGTCATATGTCTTTTGGGAATTCCAAAGAGGTTAGGAAGCTAGGTTACCGGTGAGAGATGTGCTGTTGCCCACCCTCTAGTGTGCCAGAAGGGGCTAGAGAGATAGGAGGTGTTCCTCTTATTTTGAAGCTCCATTTCTCTACCTGCTTCCATGTTCCACAAGTATTGGTAGTTGGGAGTTTTTTATTTTTGTTTATTTTCAGTAAGGTGGAATACAACATGAAATGAATTGTTTTAAGGTGTACAATACAGTGGTACTCAGAGCACTCACACTGTTTTGAGTATTAGCTCAAATGTAGAGTATCAGTTACACAGAACACCAGTATTCATTAAGCAGTTCCTCTTCATCATCAATTGCCAGTCCTGTCAAGCACCAATCCATTTTCTGTCTCTATGAATTTGACTACTCTGGCTAGTTCATACTGCTTTGTTCTATGAACACTACTCTGTCCATACTACTAGTTCTTACTACTCTGGCATTTTTCAGAACTTTGGTCCCTTTTAACATCATATAATATTCCATTGTATGAATGGGTCACATTTTCTTTGTCCACTCATTCAAAGACAGAAAACTGGCTTATTTCCAAGCTGGGTATGGTGGTGCGTGCCTGTAATCCCAGTTACCTGGGAGGCTGTGGACTTGAGTCTGCAGGTTCGAGACAACCCTGGGCAACATAGAGAGACCTAGTCTCTTTAAAAAAAAAAAAGAAAACTGGTTTGTTTCCACCTTACAGTTAGTGTAACTAGTGTTTCTATAGTGTATCCAAGTATTTCTTTGTTATAATTTATCTTTTTTTTTTTTTTTGAGACTAGGTCTTGCTATTTGCCCATGGAACTGCAGACTCACATTGCCTGGGGTACCACAGACTCAAACAATCTCCAGTCTCAGCTTCCAGGTAGCTGGGATTACAGGCATGCACCACCATGGTCAGCTATTTTTTTGGGACTAGGTCTCGCTGTGTTGCCCCGAGCAGGACTTGAATCCTATCCCTAGTCCCAGCTGCTTCATAGGCTGAAGGTTACAGGCACGAGCCACCGTGCCCAGTTGCTATAATTTATCATAAAACCCAAAAATTCTTTTTCCTCCTAAGGCAAACTGCTTGTTTTTAAAAATTCAAACAATATAAAAATCAATAAAAAAAAACCTCAACAAAACACTAACAAAAAAAAACACTAGATTCCATAATTCTTTTTTTTTTTTTTTTTTTTTTTTTTTTTGAGACTAGGTCTCACTATTTTTTGCCCATGGAACCGCAGGCTCTCGTTGCCCGGGGTACCACAGACTCAAGCAATCCCCAGCCTCAGCTTCCCACATAGCTGGGATTATAGGTGCATGCTACCACATCCAGCTATTTTTTTGGAACTAGGTCTCGCTACGGGTCCCAGGTGAGACTCGAACCGTGATCTCTAGCCCCGGCCGCTTCATAGGCTGAAGCTTACAGGCACGAGTCACTGTGCCTGGCTATAATTCTATCTCTTTGAATTAACATATTCTTGCAGATATTTACCAGTCTTTTAGCTATGTACATTTTTTGTTTCATAACAATACTAAAGATAGGAAGTAAATTTGAGTGGAAGAAATAAATACACACATGTAGGCTATTTTCCAATGATAGGAAGACATTGCACAGGATATAACAAGAAATGCTGCTGGGCACGGTGGCTCGTACCTATAAGCTTCAGCCTATGAAGTGGCCGGGGCTAGGGATCGCGGTTCGAGTCCTGCCTGGGGCCCGTAGCAAGATCTAGTACCAAAAAAAAAAAAAAAAAAAAGCTGGGCATGGTGGTGCGTGTCTGTAATCCCAGCTACCTGGGAAGCTGAGGCTGGGGATCGCTTGAGTCCGTGGTACCCCGGGCAACGAGAGCCTGCGGTTCCACGGGCTAGCGAGACCTAGTCTTAAAAAATGCTAATTAGATAATCAGATTATTTTCAAAGTGCTGGTTCAATGATTGATTATTGTACAGCATAAATGCTCATTTAACATTATCCGTATAGGTCGCAGAAACTGTGACTATAAGTGAACTGATGTAACAAAAGCAGATCCTGAATAATGTCATTTTGTTCAGTGCCGGTGGGATTTATTTTATAAAATAACATTATTGGAGGCCCTGCTGTATTTAGCATTTCAGAGTCTGCCAATGGAGAAGTTCTTGAGGGCCTCTGTTTCTGGCTTGTAAGTCCAGGAATAAGAAAAGGTAACTAGTTAATAGGAAACAGAAGCCACACTTGTTCTTTACTCTTAATGAGTCTCCCCCCAATACTTGTGTTGACCTTGGAAAACAAGTGTAGGAATCCTGACAAAAATGCCTTTTCTCAGTCATCAGATTGGCAAAAACTAAAAGGACTGACAATACCAAGTGTAGTGAGGTGGAGAGTTGGGCATTCTCACAGAGGGGGAATTAAGTTGAGTTGGAGCAGCTGCATGGGAGAACTGTATGACAACAGTGTGGAGGCGTGGTTCACAGGGCACTCATGTCAGTTGTTGTGATAAGTGTGTGATTCTCTTGAGAAGAGCTCGTGCATCCCTGCAGACACTCGAGACAGTCCAAGCAAAGGATTCATTCAGTCTCTATCAACTGATAAATTGTAGTGTGTCCAGAGCTGGGGTTTCAGTCTACTCAGATTGCTATAATAAAATACTGCAGACAGGCGGTCTATAAACAATAGAAATGTATTTCTTACAGTTCTGAAGGCTGGAAGTTGAGATCAGTGAGGCCTCTCTCCCATGGAGGAGCTGGGTCAGGGAGAGACTTCTCGCTGTATCCGCAAGTGAGCTCTCTGGAGTCTGTTTGGTCATGACTAGCACCACTCACACCCTCCTACCTCTTAAAACCATCACCTGTGAAGGTTAGGGTTTTAATACATAAACCTGGGGGGAGGTGACTATTTGTCCTGAGAGGGGGATCTCCTTATCAGCCAAGCCTTCCCAGATACCAGTAGGATATTCAAAAATTCAATTTAATTCCTCTCAATTTATCTACCTGTGGGCCTGACATTTGTTGGGTTTGAGAAAGGAGAGGAACACCCTGGCTCAGCCTGGATCCTGGGTAGGGGGGACTCCAGCCCATCCCTAAGCAGCCTGAGCAGAAGACAGGGTATAGGGGTGAGGAGTAGGGGTGACTGGAGTTGGGTAGAAAGACTGGGGAGAATGGGGTGGTTATGGGTAGACTATTAGTGGGAGGGTTGCACCTAAGGGGAACAATAGCTAACTATATTGTTTTGTTTTATTATAAAATTTAATTTACTGTTTGCATACATACCTCATGTTTGTAGGCATGGTCCTCCCCTCTCCCTTTTCCCTGGACCCCCTTCCCCCTGCCCCATCACTCCAGTTCCTTTCTCGTTGCTAGGTGTTAGTTGATGATTAGCTGGTTGGTCTCTTTGTTTTCCTTTCTGAGGCAGTGTCCTCCTGGGTAAAGCCCCACGTTCCTGGAGGACTGCAGACCAGGCTGAACAAATCTCCAAGAATAACTTTGGTGCAGGTGACCCATCTGAGCATGTAGGATAGGTGTGTGGAGTGGCTCTCCAGGTTCCTTCATTGTGGCATTTCCTGTGGTGGAGGAAATTTTCTTTTTCTCCAGACCCTTATGATCTCTGGTTTCAGTGTCTCTTCTTTCTTACTGGCTGTCTTTTCTATTCATTCTGATGTCTGTCCTGTGGTGCTTCTTCTTAGCCTTATTCTTCTGGCATCTGGCATTGGGAGCCCATCTCCCAGCTTCTGGCAGTGGGGAAGTTCCCCAGTAGTGACAGACCTCAGCAGATGGTTGGTCTGGCTCATTTCCATGGGGCTGCTGCCACCTCTCTGTGGCTTTCCTCCCCCACTGGAAAATGGGGACTCCTTGCTCAAACTGAAAGTGTGTATGGATGAGGATTTTAGCCCCCAGCACCAGAAATATTGTAGGTGTTACTCTGTGACATGTCTTCACTCTAGTGGCCTCATAGTCTTGTATCTTGGGGTTCCAGTCATGCTCTTTTTGGGCAGGTGATAGGTTTGTTCAAGGGCCTTTATTTATTTCTCTCTCTCCACCAGTACATTTGCAGTTGCATTGTTGTTTTTCTTGTTTTTAATGAGGACTGACTAAGGTGGGAGTGAACCAGAGGGGGACCCGCCCCCCCATGCCCTGGCAAAGGATCAACTCTCCCCTTCCAGACTCATAGGAGGTGGGGGCAGAGCCCCAGGCTACAGCAGGGCACTATTTCCATTTTTAATCAATAGGTATTATTCCTCTTATAAGACAAAAAATCCATATTAAAAATACTGAAAGAGATCATTAAATGCCATAAAATGATGAACAACTTTATAGCTCTCTAATCAATTTGTATCCATTAACCAGCACTCCAGAGTAAAAGCAATTAGGACTTTTGTATGGCTCCTTAACTAAAACTCCCAATTTGGTAAACCTAGTAACTAATGTCATTTTGCTTTAAACAGAATTAATTTTAATAACCAAGCTAAACACATAAGAAAATAATTACATTGGCTCTTGAAGGTTGTCCCAATCTAGTAATCAGACCCTTAAATGAACATCAATCAAAGTCTACGAAATTCATGGATCAATCTCCTAGGCAGCTCAAGGCAAACGCTAATCTACTGGACACTTAAAAAATTATGACAGCGGAACATTTTATTTAATTGAAACAGTAAAACAGCACAGAAGTGGGAACATCTGTGACTTTTTTTTTTCACATTTTGGTAACAAGATCCCTGATATGCCCTAGCCAGCGGGGAGCAAAGGGGGTGAAGGATCCTGGGTAAACTCCCTAATCCGAGAGAGCCCTGGAAGGGGGACAGGGTGGGGATTTTGGTGGTCCCACCCACCAGCAGGTGGCTGCTGCACAGGGCAGCCATCGGCAGCCCGGATTGGCGGAAGCATGTTGCCCCCTCCTCCTAGCCCAAGGGGAGCATGGAAGGGTGCAGGCTCAGCCATCAGAGCTCCTCGGCAGGGAGGTACCTGCCCACTGGGGTGCGCGGCTGGGGGGGGCGGGGGCGGGAGTGAGGATGGGGGGAGGAGCCCCTTCCATTTCACTCTCACTCCAGCTAAACTTCAAGAGGAGCAAGAACATGTGCAACACAAACCCTATCATAGAGCGGGTGAGGGATCATGCAAAAATCCAGCCCACAAGCTTGAGCTGGACACAGCAGATGGACAACCGAGAGAACCAGTGCATGAGAGACAAGAGAATTAACTGTAGCAACACGATGTCATGATGCGCACCCATGTGCTCATCTGGTCGGGAAGATCCGGGACCTCATCTCAGAGATGCCTTCTAGGAGAGCAACGCCCCCTTCCCACACTATGGAGAGGAGAGGAAGACCAAAGATGGGGTAATCGGCCCCATATCAAAACTGCAAACTGAGGCAGAGGAGATGATCAACAAAGGCCATTCACAGAAACTTTTTTTAGAAAGTTTCAGCCATCATTTCTTCAAATATACTATTCCTACTCTCACTTTCTCCTTCTTATCCCTACTTTCTCTTTCTGTGTATCCTACAGTATGTTTGTACACTGGACAGTATCCCACAGTTCCCTTAGGCTCACTTTTCTTTTTAATCCATTTTCTTTCTGTTCCACTCAGTAATATCCATTGTTCTATCTTCAAGTTCACTAATTCTTTTTTTCTATCTGCTCAAATTTACCTTTGAATCTCTCTCATGAACTTTTATTTCAGTACTTTTTAGTGCTAGAATTTCTTTCTGACTTCCCTTAGGTTTTCTTTCTTTTTTTATTATATAATTTATATATATATATATTTCACATCATTGTAATCCCCAGGGGTCACCCACCACTTCCCCTCCCTGGCCGCTCCAGCTGGTCCCCCCCATCCCCCCCACCCCCGCGTTGTGTATTTTCATTTGGATGTCCATATATGACTGAAACCATTTGGTTTCTGTCTTTTTCTTCCTGACTTGTTTCTGCTAATATGATTTCTTCTAGGTATATCCATGTTATCATAAATTCATTAAATTTGTCATTTTTAATTGATGAGTACTATTCCATTGTGTATATGTACCACATCTTTTTGATCCCTTAGGTTTTCTATCTTTTATTGATATTTTCATTTCATTTATATAGGTACTCTGGCTGTCTGCAGTCCCCATCTTGTAGGCAAGTGGCAAGACCTGAATTCAGATCTAGATGGCCTGTTGCAAGCTGGAGGTCTAAACCATCACACATCCTCCCCTGGCAATGTTATTAGATCACCTGGGTGGAACATGTTATCCTGAGAATTCTTGGCTAATAAGTTGTCTAAGAAGACACAGGGCCAGGGGGTGATGGACCCTGTTAATGGCATCAATCAAATTGAGGCCACATGTCTAGCCAAACAAACAAAATATCCACCCCAAACATAAAGTACAATGGAAAATTTTCCATCTTGTTTATTTAGGAGGCATTTAAGAGTATTAGTGTTAGAAATAACTTAAGGTAACAGCATATTCATGGTACTTACTAAAGGTAAGTAATTCTCAGCATAAACCTATCAAAGGGGAAAAAAATAAGATGGCCTCCTTTTTTTAGCCCCCCAATTGCTAAATGTTTCCCAGATGCCCATGAGGACAGCACAGTTTATCTAGTGATCACTAAAGCCCACACAGCAGCCTGTAAATTCCTTAGTTCACCATCCACTTCTCTCACTTTTGCTTACTCAGGCAGTTCCTAGCTCTTCTTCTTTTTTTTTTTTTTTTTTTTTTTTTTTTGAGACCAGGTCTCGCTTTTTTTGGCAGTGGAACCACAGGGTCATGTTGCCCAGGGTACCACAGACTCAAGCAATCCCCAGCCTCAGCTTCCCAGGTAGTTGGGATTACAGGTGCGCATCACTACACCCAGCTATTATTTTTTGGGACTAGGTCTCGCTGTGTTGCCCTGAGCGGAACTCAAACCATGATCCCTAGCCCCAGTCACTTCATAGGCTGAAGCTTACAGGCATGAGCCACCATGCCCGGCTAGCTCCTAACTCTTCTGAAACATAAGCATGCTAAATATAGTCATGCCACTAGGCCTTTGCACTTGTTGTTTCTTTTGCATGAAGTTCCTTCCTTCCCCCTTCCA
>PVHY01027244.1:0-16422 GCA_004024945.1 Uropsilus gracilis
ACAAAAAAAAAAAAAAAAAAAAAAAAAGCACCTCAAAATGGAAATACCATATGATCTTACAATACCATTTCTGCATATTTACCTCAAGACTATGAAAACGTGGATACAAAAGGAGTTACATACCCTTGTGATCCTAGCAGCATTATTCACAAGAGCCAAGGCATGGTTTCAACCTAATACTCATTGATGGATGACTGTATAAAGAAGAAATTGTCCATTTTTTTGCAGGTCTTGGTCCAATTGTCCCAGCACAATTTATTGAAGAGGCTATCTTTGTTCCAATGTAAAGATTTCCCCCCCCCCTTTGTCAAAGATTAGTTGACTATATATGTGTGGTTTTATTTCCAAGCACTCAATTCTGTACCATTGGTGGACCAAAACAACATTTTCACACCTTGTATAAAAACCAACTCAAAATGTCATACCTGAAACCATAACATACATAGAAAAATACTTGGGACAAACCCTCCAGGAAGTACAACTCAGAAAACCCTTTCTGGAAAAATCTACGGATGGCAAAACAGATGGGACTACCTCAAACTAAAAAGCTTCTGTACAGCAAAAGATGACTGAAAAAACTAAAAGAAGCCCAACTGAATGGGAAAAAATTTTGCCCTCCACAAGAGCGATAAGGGTTTAATAACAAAGAACCACAAGGAACTCACACAATTAAACTAAAACAAAACAAGAAGTCCAATCATAAAATGGGAAGAACTGAAAAGAAACTTCTCCAAAGAGGAAATACAAATGGCCAACAGACACAAGAAAAATTGCTAATGTCACTAGCAATAAGGGAAATGCAAATCAAAACCACAATGATATACCACCTTACACCAGTAAAAATGGTCCACACTCATAAAACGGGCAACAACAGGTGCTGGCGAGGATGTGGAGAGAAGGGGACACTCTTACACTGCTGGTGGGTATATAAACCGGTCCAACCTCTATGGAAAGCTATATGGAGGGCCCTCAAATTAATGAAAATGGAACTACCACGTGACCCAGCAATTGCTCTCTTGGGAATTTACCTAAGGAGACTTCAGTGTGGGTACAAACGGACACCTGTGCTCGGATGTTTATTGCAGCACTATTTATAATTGCAAGGACATGGAAGCAACCAAAATGTCTGAAAACAGATGACTGCATAAAAAAATGTGGTATATATACACAATGGAATATTACTCATCAATTAAAATGACAAATTGGGTGGTTTTATGATAACATGGATGAACTTAGAAGAATTCATATTAGCAGAAACAAGTCAAAAAGAAAAAGGCAGAAACCAAATGGTTTCACTACTATATGGGACATGGGAAAGATAAACAAAAATCCATGAAGAAAAGTCAAAACAAGTCAACAACCAAATTGAAGTACACACTTGGGGGCAGGGGGTGGGACAGGGTGTGAATGGTCAGGGAAGGGGGGGTGAACCCCAGAGATCACAGATTATTTTAAAAAAAGAAGAAATGGTATATACATTCTACAGACTACTAGTCAGCTATGACTACAAAAAGGCAAGAAATCTTGCTTTTGTGACAACTTAGAATATGAGGCGATGACATTTAAGTGAAATAATTCAGGAAACAAAAGATAATTGCCAGATAGTTTCTACTCATATATGGAATATAAACCACCAAAGCAAGTAAATGAAAAGCACAACAAAATAACTCTTAGACTATGTAAAATGTAGTGTTTGCCAGAGGGGAAATGGTTTCATGGGTAGAGTCAATATGGTAGTATGATGCCAGTGAAACTTTGGCATACACACACACATCAAGGTGAGGAACTGTATCTCCAAAATCATGTAACTTATTAACAAATGGTAAATCAATAAAATTGGGTTAAACACAAGTTTTGTCCAATTCACTGCGGTCTCAGACTATAATTGTAATTATATTCACAGTGAATATTTGCCTGCTAGCTACTACTTCATTTTCTCTTCTGAGGTACTTGTACATTCATGTATTGAAATTACTTTATTTATAAATGTTTCATTTTTACTATAAGCCGGAAATTAAACTGATGCTTTTTAAATGGTGTATTCAGAATTGTCATTACCCAAGTGATTTCAGAAGGAAGCGGGTCTTGTAAAATATTTGCACTAACAAAGTTTTGATTCAGCGAGGTTGTGAACCACTGATCTAGGCCAACCATGGACCTGAAGCTTACATTCCAGCTTCAGGATTCTGTTCTGTGTCTTTTACCTCCACACCTGCCTCCTTCACCTTTTGGCTTTCAAAAACACCTCATTAATTTTGAGGAAGACAGGGCTGTATACCAAGTTCTGTCTCAAGCTACCTCATCCTACTTTCTGGTTAACATATATTCATTCCTGGCTTGGCATAAATCCATCTAAAGCTACTTTTCTCACTCACGCACATCCTCTTTCCAGTCCTCAAAGATGTCAATTTGTTTCTGCCCCAGGACTTTTGCACACTCCTTCCCAGATCTTTGCAGGTCAAACACCATCTTATTTTTAAGTCTCAGCTCTATTACCCTTCCAAAAGCCTTCCCCTGAATGCCTTCCCCAAAGAAGCCCCACTCCCCCTACTCCCTGCCATATACCATCTTTCCATGAAGCTGTTCTCTCTTTTGCCTATCACCACCCTCTAAAATGAACTCATTTATTTTGCCAGTGACCTTTCCCTCCCCCTAAAGTGGAAGCTCTCTGACAGTAGGGTACAAATGTTCCTTTTTCAGCTCTATATTACCAGCATCTCAACAATAGCTGGAACATAGTACATGTTCAATAAATAGCTGTTGATTATATTAGTCTCCTATACTAGTTTCCTAAGAGGTCATACAGGAAAATTGTGTGGTTTAAATCAAAAATAATTATTGTCTCACAATTCTGGAGACTGGAAATGCATGCCCAATGAGACCTCTGAGACCTCACTCCTAGTCTCGCAGATGGCTGCCCTCTCATAAACCCAGGCACAGTGAACCCTTAATATCTTCTAGTCAATGTCCTACTTCCCTCTTTTCATGACAACACCCTTCATATTGAATTAGAATCTAGTCTTTTTGGCCTCATTTTAACAAATATGTTGAATTTTGAGGTGAAGGGGGTAGGACTTTAGCATTTGAATTTTGAAGGGACATGGTTCCAACCATAGCACCAAGAACAATCCCCACCACCACCACCACCACCACCCCGTTGTTTTTTGCACCTTCAGTGTGGGAGGCAGGAGTCAGCCTAGGCTCAAGCCCTAACAAAATGGCTTGAGCTAAGTAGATGTCAAGTCTTCCCACGTGCCTAGCATAGGACAGTGGAACTGTTAGTTTCTAGCCCATCTGTAACAGATGAAATGGACTTTCTAAAAACAGTTCTAAAGCATGATAACGTATCTTCTGATTGCACGCTCCTGGTGTTTGTCCCCATGTGTCTCACTGCATACTTGACTATCTCTGATACAAGTGAGGCCAGATCTTCCCAAAGTGAAACGTTCCAAAGGGCCACACACTGTAGAAAACTCCCGTTGTAGGAGAGATCCCGCCAGCAGGGTGCAATCAGCCTGCACTGTCTGCAGCTGTCGGAGGATTGGGTTTCCAAATCACCTGCTCTGACCGGGACTGCAGGAACTGAGCTGTCAGACACAGCCTGGTAATTACCCCAGACTCATCTGCACCTTCCTTGTCTATGTCCTAATTGAGATTCAATGGCTTTTTTCACAGGAGGGGGCTTTTCCTGCCTTTCTCCATGTAGATTCTTTCATCTGAGCATCAAACCAATTAGTTTAGCATCTGGGGTAATTGATAGAAGTCAGGCCTGACTGTGGAATTCCCAGGCTGGACAGGTCTTTGAGAAGAGTATGCATGTGTACTTTCAGTGTTATTGGGGATTCATTTTAAAAGTGGGGCAGTTGGAACTTATGAGGAATTGGTGATTTAGACTGCTCATGATCTGCATTTACTGCTCTTGCTTCTACCCCTTTGTGGTCTATCAACCGACTGTATACAATTAGGTGTTATGGTTCATTTGAGTCTTTTTAGATCTAACCCATTTGGAGACACAATTCAGAGACATCATAATCACACTAAATGGCGTCACTGCTTTCATTTACATTATTCTGATCCCCTTTCTACATTTCCCTCTGCAAAGGTAGTTCACCCACCTCAGCAAAGGCAGTTCAGTTAAACAGATATCTCAGAACTAGATGCACTTACACTTAATCCAGGATGACACAGCCCCAAACTTTAACTAAAAAGGTTGGAAACAGAAACCACCATCTCCTAAGTTTTCTAATCTGCAATGAAAGAACACCTGATGTCCTACTATCTTTGGAGCCCAGAATTAAATGGAAACATTATATTGAAGGTCAGCAATTGCACACTAAGGGTTCAGAACAGTCTGCTGGGCTCCTTTAGTTTGGGCTGGCTAGGTTCCAGCCCAGAGGCAGTGAGGATTAATGTTTGGTAAATGGAGGCATGGCAGCCAGCTTCTGACGAGATTTTCTCTTTACTCTAAATTCTGGAACCCACATAGGGTCATTAAGCAACCCCTAAAATAATCTTTCTGAAAGTTATATAATTAGTACACTTAGACCTTGGCTATGAAGCAGCTGACTAGTTCAGATGTTCATTAAAGTGTGAAATAGAAGAGTATAATCTCCAGAAACCATGTCTTGGGAAGAGGGTGCTGTGCCTACCTTTTGAAAGATTGGGTGATGCTCTAGTCCTGAATGGAAAAAAGGAAGAGGTGGGTGGGATTTGGAAAACCTGGGAAGGAATGTGTCATTCATGGATTCACAAATTTCAATGTTGAGCCTGAAGGTGGTCATCTCATTGGTCATATCACAGGAGGCAGAGAATAACAGGCATGTACAAGTTTCATGTTTAGATATTCAGACACAGATGAGTGAAAAAACATGGGGATCCGGAAGAACTAAGGGTGTTGTGAATAAATAATACTTTTCCAATTCCACCAGTTGTTTATCACTATTGTTTAGCACTATAGGATGGCCTTGCTCAGAAGATATTCAACAAATGTCTGTTCAATGAAAATTTAATGAAAGAGTTTGTGGAAAACCTGTGTGTCTCTCTGATTCATCAGAGTTACCAAATATAAGAGAGAGGAAGATAAAGGAGGAGAGCAGAGGAAATAGAAAGGGGGGTAAGAGGAGGTGAAGGAAAGGGAAGGGGCATGAGAGAAAAGATACCTGAACAGAGCAGAGCAGAAGAAAATGATTTGTTGAATATGGTGTGTTCCATCATGCAAAAATTTTTGCTAAGAAGTAGGTACAGAAAATCAGAACCATTTCACTGAAAACATCAGTGAGTCTCCTGATTTCACTGATGAAAATGACTTGACAACCACTAGTAGCACCTGCTTTCAGAACTAAGACCCAGATACCTATGCTTCCTACAAACATTTAGAGGTGACACAGCCATCCCCAAAGGATTCCAACTCCAGAAAGTTCCAATCCTATAGTCTTTTGCACTTGCCCTGATATTATGTTCTACTATGAAATTTTCTATCAGAACTTTGTCCAACCTCACCTCTCATGACTCTCCGTGATTTATGGGTTAAAACTCAAATTTCCTAGTAGGGGATATAGGGACAGATCTTTATATTTTGGCCTACATTTACCTTTCCCATCTTATTGTCCATCACTAATTTCATCCCAAACCAGGAATCCTTGTCATCATATAAACAAGGTCTGATGCTTTCTGATTTTGCTCTTCTGATGCTCTCTATCCAATATGACCCTGCCTCCTTTTCTCTCTACAACAATCTTACACTTCCTCAAGGTAGAAATCAGATAGCAATCCTCTATTATGTTTTTCCCAGTCTTTCTCTAGGTTAAATTAGGTTAAATTATCCCTTTCCTAGATACAATGATGTTCTAGTCCTCTAGAAATACACACCAATTTCCAGATATACCTTGACAGATAGTAGAAGATCATACATACTCGATTCTCAGGCAGTATTGAAGAGGTTTAAATATATATCCACAGTCAGTTTTCATTCACTTGATCTACCTTCATTGTACTCCAACCACACACTGAGGTTTCAGCCTCAGAATAACACCGACATGGCCTCAAGAAAGCTTCCTTATGAGTGTGTGTCCAGAAATTGATATAGACATTTCCCACCACCAAACACACATGAGACTGAGCTAGTCCTTCCCTAGAGTCAGTGTCAGCTAAGGGAATTATATCCCAGGGTCATGTTCATGATTCGGCAATAGGAGTCATAATTCTGAACTTCTGCAAACCTCATGAAGGCCTCAGATTTGGTTATGCTCGAATCCCCCAAGCTCTAATCATACAATTGCTCACCAGTTACAATATTGAGTCAAGACATTTTTTCCTTTGTATTTTCTCCCAGTGAATAGATCTTTATATCTATTTTATTGGAGTCTCTAGATGGGGATGTAAATTTTTTTAAGGACAACAATTTTCAATTACAAAGACCTAAGTCCTTTATGGAAATCATTGAAGGACATTGTACAATAGTCTACCTGCCCTTTGCCTGCAGTCATAGCAAAGAAACCCTGAGATTCTGTTTGTATTCTCTCTACTGATACAGACCACCCATTCCCCACTTCTTCACCATCTCAACTGTAGCTCAAATCTTGGAGTCCTTGGGGACTAAGTATGGGACAGAATGTCACCTCTGTAGATTAGTGTCTTTGAATTATAAAACCCCAACCCTCTCAGTGATGTTGGGAACCTAACCTTGACCTGTGACTCTTTCACTGCTAGAAGATGCCTTTTCAGTGACACTCAATTGACTTGTAAAATGGTGCTTTAAGCATAACCCACTTCTATGGCTATCTGCATCCAATCCCTGTTGAGTAGTCACATAGAAAAATAAATTCACATGTCTGTTCTGTCGCATACTGAAGGAAATCTTTCACAGTAAGACATGAGGTAGCTGACTCCGGCAGTGCTTTTCTTTATGACACCGTTGTTCATTTTGGGAACAGTTAATACTTCTGCCCAATAATAGATTTTTATATTACTAACAAGGCATATGATATATTGTTATTGAGGTTCTCAATGTTTTGATAAACTCAACGACTTCTTACAGGGTTTCATATACAGAAACCAGCTCAAGATAAATGATGGCTATTATAGAAGATAGGAATTATCAATGGAAGACAAGATAAGACAAGTCAATTAAAAAAAGTAGATAACTGGGCATTTCATTTCCTTCTGGATAGTTTTATTAACACCAGAAGAAGCATGGCTTTTAATTTTCAAATTCTCAATTCTCAATACTTTTGTGGATGATACAATAGGGCTGCAACTTGTCACCCTCTATGCTTCACCCTCTGTCAAAGCTGCTCCTGTTCATACTGTTAAACGTTTTCATAACATTATGGTAAAGGAAGAGAAATAGGAGGAAAGTTCTCCAGAGTTTCCAAAAGAAGATGTTTAAGTTGTCTTGCAACTTGGGAGGCTTACTGTTTCTTTGAAAAGCCTTTATAAATGTCTAACTAGGAGAAGGCAACATAAAGTAACCTAGTCTTAGTCAAGGCAGGGAAACAAAAGTACACAACTGGGGTGAGGGTGGGGGATCAGCTGGAGTGGCCAGGGAAGCGAGGTGATGGGGGACTCCCGGGGATTACAATGATGTGAAATATATGTATTCATAAATAATTTACTAATAAAAAACAAAAATAAAAAAGACATGATCAGGGACTCAAAATTGTGGTTCACTCTACTAAATTTCTCAGCAGGAGAGTGACATTGATTGTTGAACTTCCTAGTTTGTCTGTTTGCTTGATGAGCTTTTCTGCAGTGCCTAGGATGTATAAGGAAACATGGCAGTGATTTAGGAAATGTGCATGACAGTAATTGCTGCTGACTGAAAATTTAGAAACATAGACAATAGCAGTGCCTTCTACTTACTGTCCTATTCCAAGCAGTCATTTGAAAAACATAAATCTATGTTTTATATATGTAAATGTATCTTGCAAGTGTATATGTGTCATAGAATCTGTACATACTAGATGCTGGTGTTAGAATATTTTATCTTATTCACCACCCATTTATTCAAAAACAGAGTCAATAAGTGACACAAAAAGCAATTCACAGTGAAGACTGGCTCCAGCGAATGTAGGTCCCTAACCAACATAGACATGGTCTCTGTTAGTCGTCTTTTTCCCAATAAATAAGAACTTAGAAATTCCTAATTATCTTATTTGCCCTAAGTCTGTTGCTTCCTAATTCTTCTACTCAGGAAAAAAAAAAATAGACATTGGGCATTTTGCAACTTAAAAACCTTGAATCCTTCTTCAAGTGTAAATTCCAAAGTTTTTAGAAAAATCTAGGCTTTCAAGAAAGCATGACTCAACGGCATAGCTAAGCAGAAGTTCCCTGACTCCATCTTATCCAAAAACCAAGGTTTTCCCAAAGTCAGCAGTTCCATCTACAGAGTTGGACTCAGATTTGGTGAGTCTTGAATTTATTTTACAATACTGAAGCCAGCAATGGAAAAAATAGAATAACAAACCAAATAGGTTTCAAAATATCTGAGTCAATCATATGTTTGGTAGGTAAAAGCAACTAGGCTTTGTTTTAAGTCAGTCTTATTTCAGTTGTTCGCTGATGCACACTGCATTCCACTGCAATATATTTCTTATTTCAAGTCAGTTGTGGTTTTCTTGGAATTGAGTGTCAAGTGAAGAGGCTCTTAAACAACTTCTCCTGTAACCTAGGCCAACACCAGTTATACCCTAGATTTATTTGTTTCAGAAGTAGCCCAAGTCTTTTCAGCAGTACTGGTTCACTTGTGATGGAGTTTAAGATCCAAAATTGATTGACCATAACACAGGATCTCAAAGGTGTTGACTTCCTCCATTACTTATTCATTTGGTGCCTGCCTGTAGGTCCTTTTGCTTCCTTCTCAGTGTTCTTCAGTAAATTTGAGTCTTTATCACTTGACAAGGCTCTTAGGAGAAGCCAACACAGGTGCCATTTAAGTGGTTCTTGAAAACCCAACTCAAAAGGTTTATAAGAGGAGGTTCCACATTTTTTCAGTCATCCTGTAATTCAACCTCCCACTTACGTAGTCACTTAGCTTTCCCAGAGTCCTAGCGCAGTGCCTAAAATATTGTTCTTATAATATTGTCCCTTGTGCTATTGTTCTTACAATTTATTAATATATATTGTATAAATTAGCATTAAAGAGAACTCCAAATAGCAAATTAAACTGATAATCGCCCCTGATAACCTACATCATTTAGCAATCTAAGTATGTTTCTCATTCATTTCCAGGGTGAAGAACTGAATCAAATTTTTCTCTATCAGAAATAGCCCTAATAGTACAAGAAAAAGTTAAGTCATGCCCCAAGTAAGTAATCAGGCACACCTATAGCGGCACTTTTCCATAGAACAAAAACCTGGGAAGCACCAACAGATCTATAGCATAAAATTTGAAACTTAAGAAGAAGCACAAAAGAAACTGTTGTTGAATTTGAATTATAAAAGAACATATGAGGGAATTGGGAAAATGAATATGGACTGGACTGGGTATTAGATGATTTTAAAGAATTATCACTAATTTTGGTAGGTCTGATATTGATGTGTTGATTATGTGAAAAACAGAAACCCTTATCAGTAGCAGTGCATACCAACCTGTTTACAGAGGACAAGTCATAATAGCTGTGATTTGTTTTCAAATCTCCAAGTAAAGAAAACGTGTATGTGCTGGAAGAGGCTCTAATAGTAGAAGATTGGTCAAATGTTGGCTATTGTGAAAGTTTAAGGAGAGGAACTAGGAGACTCACTATGCTATAAGCTGTACTTTTGCATACATTTGCATAATAAGCATTAAATACAGTTTGCCCCAGCAGAACCAACAACCACCGAAACCCCAAAACTGCAATTTCACATTCTCTGGCACCAGCTCCCGTCCAGGGAACACAGGGCAGCACTGCTCCTGCTTTGCACACTGAACACTTACCAAATGTGCTAATCTGATGTGACTCGCTCATTAGATTTTAAAAAATGAAACATCTGATGCACTGGTAGAAGCATCAAAACTTCATTCTATTCCTCTGGAACAAGCACCGTTTTTTCCCTTGAAAGAGAAGGAGGGCAGAGAGAGGATGGGGTGAGAGGTCGGGAAGGAGAAACGACCATTGAGTTTTCCATTTTCAGGAGAATGGCAAGGTCCTTGGGGAGACAGTAAATTGAAATTAAGGCTGTTTCAGGCAGCCTACAGGATGTGCCTGCAAATGTAGACATAGGCAAATGGTGAAGAAGTCTGTGTGTGCCCATTCATATGAAGTGAATGCCTTGTAATGTACTCCAGCCCCTGGGAATGGTGGCTGGCTTGAGGAACGGAGGCCGGAAGAATGGAATGGATTTGACATAAGTACTTTTAAGTGCTCTGAAGGCTGGGCTTCTCCCTGCGGTTTAATAGCAAGGTCCGCTGGGAGCTACAAGGAAGGAGCGTAGTGAATCCCTACAGCTTTTCGTTTTAAGGATAACAAATCTTAAAACAGGTGTGAGCTCAGAAAGATCCTTTTACTCCTTGTTTTCAGTCTGTGGCCAGCCAGCTTTATGTGTATTATTATCATTCCACAGAATGAGGTCTGGGGTAAGGGAAGGGAGGAGAGGAAAGAGAAGCTGAATAAACAAAAATTGCTTCGAGTGACTAATATTCATTAAGTCCTCTGGTCATGCGCTATGAAATTTATTAAACTGCGGTTTCCAAGAGAATGTATTAGTGGAGCTAATGAACACAAATAAAAAAGAGGCCTCCAGGAAATGGTTTCCTGGGCCTGGATGAAACTGGTGAGTAATGTGACAAGAGATTATAATGTTAAAAGCTTCTATTATAGTCTAGCAGGCTTATTATTGGAAGGAGTTGCCCTCCGTGTGGAGGGGAGATAGGAGGGAGACTAAAAGTCTGACTTGTCTAAAAAAGGGTACTCAAGCATTTTATTTTATTCATTAAAGAAGCCCAATGCTGAAGACCTCTCAACCTCAGCGCTGCCATCTGGTGGACAAGGCTCTTGAAAACCACAGGCTAGAAATGGCAGCCGCCATCTTCAAGATGCTGGGGAATTTGAAAAAGTACTTCACTGTTTTCTTGAGTGACTATGGTGGGAATCCTTCGTATATCTGGTGTCGGCAGCAAGACTGACACTCACAGATTCTCTAGGTATGTATAACCTGACTAAAGACTGTGGGAAAAGTTCAAAGATCCCGTTCTGTTGTTCTTTTCCAGCAGGATCTCAGCAATTAATTTCATATGACCCCACCTGCAGTTTTAGGTTAAGGTGTTACCTCTGCTCTAAGGACAATTTTTTCAAATCTAGCTCTCCACCCAGAAACTGTGGCATCATCCTTGAGTCTTCTTTTTGTCACCTGTTATCTAACCTACCAGCAAAGTGCTTTGGTTCAATAGTCCAATAGTATATAGTCCCCAATATCCCCTGACAACTTCTTTCCCTTACACAGTTGATAACCAGATTCAAGCCAATGACATCTTGCTCCTGGATGATTTCGATGCCCTCCCCACTGCATTTCCCCAATTCCCATGTCACATCTACAGTCAGTTTTTTGTCAACCACCAGAAGGAACCATCAAAACATGTTAAATCAATTCATTTCTCTGCTCCAACCCCCACCGTGATTTTATATACTGGTCTTATATACAAATTTGAAATGAATTGCCTTCTTTGCCATATTTAATTTTTAAGCCATTAGAAATCAAACAGTTTTGTTAGTCATGTTATTTATTGTTAATACATACATACTTTTGATTGATCTATAAATATCATACATTAATTTTAATATTTTTGTGGATTCCTTGAGATTTCTTACATTCAATATCATGTCATCTGCTGAAAAAGATATGTATTCTGTAATGTGTAGGATAAAGTGATGTGGGTATAATGCTCCTTTAAAAAGAAGTTGGGTTTGTCTTCTGTATTTGATTATGTATTGTCTAGGTATTCTTCCAGTTTCTTAGAATGTTAAAATCTCTATTTATTGTTAAATTTTTAATTCTCTCAATTCTAGGTGATTTTACTTGATATATTTTAAGGCTCTGTTGTTAGGTACAAATGCATTTATAATTATTTTATATCCTTCATATATGGGCATGCTTATCATCATGAAATCTTCTTCTACCCCCCTGACTTTTCTCTAGTGATGTATATCAGACTCAATTTTGTATGATTAATTTTGTCTAATTTATTCCAGCTCTTTTATGCTTTACTCATTTTTCATCCTTTACCTCAAGTCATTTCAAATTTTGAATCTAAAGCATGTGCTTCATTGGATTTTTCATTTTTGATCTTTCTGTTAAATTCTTCTTTTTGAGCATGGCATTTAGATCTTTCATATACAGAACAGGCATTTTGTCATTTTACTGTTTATCTTTATGCTTCCTTTTCTTTTCTTCTGTTCCTCTTTCAATATCCTCTTTTAAACACCTCTTTGGTGTTAAGAAACATTTTTGCTATTTTAATTCCTCTGTTGATATTTTTATTATTATCATCCTGTTTCATTAATGACTGCTTTACGGATTGCTATATGAATCTTCATTTATCACAATGTATTTCGTAGAACAAAGTTCACAATTCTAGTATAGACACGTGAATAATGCCACGTTTCTTTGCTTCTTATTTAGACTATAATCATCATATGCAGTCCTGTGCAAAGCTTCACACATCATGTGCCACTTGTTGAATCATATAGCCATGACAGCAGGTTCCAGTTGGTTGAGACTTTATCATCACCACCAATAGTATCACTTCTACTATGCTCAGCCTAGGTATTCCAAATCAAATAATATCCTTTAACTGTAACAATAAAAATTCATGTTTTCTTGGCCTACCAAACTCTGACAGACCCTCCATGCAGACTGAACTGGGGACTGGTTGGGGTGGGACTACCCCTATATAAGAACACCACAGATTCTCACTATTTTTTGTCTTGTTTTTCTCTTTTAATTAATTTTTCTTACATTATTGTAGTTCCCACAGTTCTCCCACCACCATGTGAAACATCATCATATTCTCTTGTGTAATTCTTTCCCTGTTTTGATATCCCTTTTTTCTTCCCCTTCCTTTCTAAATGCCTCAGGTCTATGTTTAATTTTTAGCTTTTTTTTTTTTATCCTTTTGTTTCTTTCTATTCCACACAAAAGTGAAACCATACAATATTTATCTTTTTCCTTCAACTAACTTTGACCAGCTTAATCCCATCCAACTTCATCCATGTTGCAGCAAATGGCATGAGTTTGTCTGTTTTGCCCACTGAGTAATATTCCATTGTATAAATAGCCCACTGCTTTTTGATGCCTTCGACTATTTTTGGATATTTGAGTTGTTTTCATATCCTGGCTATTGTAAATAGTGTAAACATAGGAGTGCAGGTTTCCTTTTGAGTTAGATTTTTTGTGTTCTTTGAGATTCCCACTATCATTTGAAGTTCAGTAGTGTTTCAAGCACAAAGTATTCTCTGATAGCTGCATGCTTTTGTTTGAGCTCTAGAACTAGCTGTCTTGGGCAAAAGAATTACCTCACCCTCTCAAACACCTATGGATGTGAGTTCTTTACTTCCAGTTATACCCTGAACACTAAGATACCTGAACTACTGTATTTTCTACTATTTTTATACTCATTAAAAAATTTAAATGTTTTTCCTTATCACATAATATCTCAAGATAGAAATGAATTAAGAAATATCAGTAAAATGGGAGACTGTATTTTTTTAAAAGGCAAACAGAAAGAATTGCAAATATAAGAATTACCAGCACTGTTATCTTCAGAAAGAGAGAAATGTCTGACAAACTTCACTGATTATGACAGGCAAAACAAGACCCAGACAATGGAAGATATGGATACCAATACAGTGTTCTAGTATATTTCTCCCAAGATAGGAGAAAAAAAAAGAAGCTGAAATTCCTGTATAATGAAATTTGGTTACTTTATGGGTACTTTTTAGAGAATCAAACAAGTAAATATTTTTTAAAAAACATACTGAAAGAGAATTTATCTAAGGCAACTTTTAAGAAATGGGACTATAATTATATTTCTGTCATGTTTTATATTGAGATACATCCAAGGCTTGGGAATGGGTTAGAGGGCCTTTCAAAAATCCCTCTTAAAACTCCTGAAATCCTGATTTATGTATTCCCTTTCCACGTGCATACCACAGTGGTATTTCTGAGTTAAAGCACTGAAGATTTATCAGTTTTCAACCTACAAGAACTTCATGCATTTATCTCTTGAGTGTAAAGATGGTAGACGTTCACAAGTTCCAAATATTGGCACAAACTTTGAATTGTGTTCTTATTTTTATGCCTTTCCTATGTTGAAAGACAATTTTCTATTTGAGAGAAAAAAATGTTATTTTGCAAGAGAGGAGATACAGCTGATACCCAGGTTGGGCCACCCAGAATGCACCAGGATTAATGATGATTCGTCCTGACAGCATCCTGACCACAAGAGATGAAATCAACCCACCAAATGATGTGTAGAAACTAAAATCAGCAGAGTGAAAAAGGGAAAAAAAGAAAACATATAGCCTGAAATGTACATTGTCAAAGTGTTTTACCCCCATTAATTTTGGAAGCCCTTGAGTGTTTCTAGGGAAATTTAATCTGCATGTTTCTGAGCCATTTACACTTAACTCACCACCACAGTATTGTTTTATAAGAGTTATCTGATGTCCAAGAAGCTCTCTGAACCCTACTCACAAAGATTTTATTAAAGCGATTGTTTTCTTTTTTCTTAAGATGAAATGATGCTTTACCAGATTGAAATGAACATTGAAATAAACTCTAAATTCAAAATTTGGGACGTACAAGACATCACTTCTGATCAAAGCATATCCCCATTCAAATTTCCAACCCAAGGTGCCGTGACCTTGGCAACATCCCAAGAAATGATTCAGTTGAAAAGATACAAGCTTATTACTCTTCGAATAGCCAAAGTGAACCCTCTTAGGCCTTTACAACAAGCAGAGCTTTTAAGGAACTCCATCAGCCTAACAATTCTACTTTAGAGTCCAGTATGAAGAAAGCTCTGAAACAGTAGTGTAAGTGAACTATGACACTGGATGTACTAGATGGAAATACTTCATGATTTTAAAAGCAGAATGACCCAAGAGACTAAACTGGAATAAAACAATGATGGTTTAGGCCGTAGGATTGAACAAAGTAATTGTGTAAGGCTTGTATTCTCTAGAACATAGAACTCAGTGTTCTATGTTCAATAATAATTGTACATAATTATTCAATAATAATTGTAAGTTCTGTGGGTGTTTGTATTGGTAATTGCATGCTAAGCGAGGCATCTCGAAGGAAAACATGCATTAAGATAAAAAGACCTTTTCTACATAAATGCTCAGTCACACATTTGGTCACCAGCCAGTTCTAAAAATAGTTCTTTTGAGAGTGAATGATTTCTAAAGTTCAGAATTCTGCGCTGGATTTTTAAGTCATGAGCAGAATCATGATTGCATTAGAAGAATGAGGATGAGACTGGCTCATGAATCAAACGATATAATATATGCTAATTATTAAAAAATTGCATGGATTTAGGGATATTTGTACCACTGAATATTTTTTAATTTAATTTAACTTTTTTCCTTGATTACACACATATAGACACATGCACCTATATGTGTATATGTATATATATATATGTATATAATGAAATGATGATTTACCAGATTGAAAGGAACATTGAAGTGAACTCTAAATTCAAAATTTTGGATGTACAAGAAAGATCACTTCTGATATATATATGTATATATATATATCACATCATTGTCTACCCCGAGGCTCTCCCACCATCCCATCACCCTGAGGCTCTCCCACCACCCCATGTGAACCATCTTTATCTCTTGTACCCACCCCCTTCCCCTCCCCCATCCATATTCCCCTCCTCCTCTCCTGCCCTATGCCTCAATTCTGTTGGCAATTTTATATTTTTCTTATCCGTTTGTTTGTTTGTCATCCCTATAGCCCTCATATAAGTGAGACCATCCCATATTTCTCTTTTCTTTCTAGCTTTTGTCCGCTAATATGATTCCATTTAGCTCTAATCATGTTGCTATGAATGACATGTTTGTCTTTTTTGATTGATGAATAATATTCCATTGTGTAGAAATACCACATCTCTTTCTTCAGCAGTTCTTTAGTTTTGGGGCACATTTGAGTTGTATTCATATCCTGGCAATTGTGAATAGTGCTGCAATACACATCTGGGTACATGTGTCTTTTTTAATTAGTGTTTTTGTGTGCTTTAGGTAGATTCCCAGTAGTGGAATTGCTGCGTCGAATGGCAGCTCCACTTTCAGTTATTTGAGATTCCTCCACACAGCTTTCCATAGTGGCTGGACCAGTTTGCACTCCCACCAGCATTGTAAGAGTGTTCCTTTTTCTCCATATCCATTGTCTTTTTTGTTTTTTGATGTGGCCCATTCTTAAATGGTATCTCAGTGT
>PVHY01027245.1:0-16417 GCA_004024945.1 Uropsilus gracilis
CAACCACCTTTATGGATTTACAAAACCAAGTGATGGCTTTTCTGTGACCCTGCCAGATCGCTTCAGGGTCACCATCAGCTCACACTGAACTTGCTGCATTCATCACAGCATATCTGTCATACAGTGTATGAAGACATGAAATGTCAGGACGTTCTCGAATGTCATTTTCAATAGTACTTGAGGTCAGATGTACCAGTAAGGGGTGTAGCGAAATTGTGAAGGATTCAGAGAACAGAAAATGGAACAAAAAAAGAGAAGTTAAATACCTGGAGACCTTTTGCTGTTACATTGTAATAATGTAGATATGACTTAATTATCTAAAATTCACAAGCTAGTCATTTCACAGGAGCCTTCCCGTTTTTAAAGTTCAGCATATCCTGTTCATATCACCTAACCAAATGATTTGCTTTGATAAGCAACTCTTATTTAGCTTATATAAGACAAATTCAAGGAGCAGAGGTTGTCATGGATCACTCTGCCATTTCCTTTGAGTACTCTCTAGGGAGAAACAACAAAAAAACTCTAACTGGCAGTAAAAAGTTAAAAGAAAATCCAAAGTAATAGTTTTTGATAAAACAACAGATGCTGAAACCAGCTGGGGAGGGAGGCTCAGAACCCGCACATATGTCCAGGAGCTATCTGGCCAGCTTCCCTCCCCTCACGTGTTCTTAATCCAGAGCTGAAGTCTGATGTGGCAAGTATTTTGTGACCTTTGGCCTAATTTGTCTTCTCCAAACAGTGCTAATTGTTAATATAAGCAGATAAGGCGTTCTTCCCTCTACTCTCTGTCTCGTATGTTTAAAATCAAGGAAGACTTTCTAAAGTGTGCACATTTTTTCTTCTCTATAAAATTCAGGAGCGAGTCAGATAATTCAGTGACTGTTTTTCTTTTGTTTCCCTGCTCCTCCCCCTTAGCCGCTGACTGTTCATGAATCCTGACTGAGTCCTTTCAGTGAGGCCCCCGTCTCTTGGGGTAGCCCTGTTGTTAAGTCTGCCTGCTTCTGTCTGTCCTCTCTGTGTCTTTAATAACCAGTTACCTCCTCCCCCCTCTCCCCACTGCCTTTCGTCTCATTTGGCATGCCTCCTTTCACCTTTGGTCTCTATTCTTTATGCTTTACCAGAGCTCTTTCAGAGCCAGGAGCTCTGTTTTTCTAAATCCCTGGAGTTCTACACTGAAATTCTGTAAGGCCCTCTGAATAAATATTCCAAGAATCTTCAAGGGAAATAGCTTCTAACATGAAGACCCTATGTTTTCTCAAGGTTCTTCAATGTCTGATAAACCAGCAATTTAGGTATCCTTTTCTTGCCTTTTCCTTTGATCACCCCCTCATAGAAGTTGTTTAAAAGGTGATTCCCACACTAATCCTGGGGGAAATGTTTGTGTAAGTGGTTAGGCACTCAAGCCACTTTAAATCAGAGAGGTGACCCTTGCAAAGAATGAGAAAGCAACCAGGTGAAAACTAGGGGCTGAGCACTGCACGCAGATAATACAGCAAGTACATAAGCCTGAGAGTGTGAAGTTGCTGTGTTAAGTGAAGACGGCTTGGGGCTGGAGCCCAGACAGAGACCGTCTGCCTGTCCACCCAGTTGGGGGTTAGATGCCTGGTTCACAATCCTTGAGAGGGTTTCCTTAACATTAGACTTTAAAAAGTCATTTGCTATGAAGTGTGAAAAGTGTGTGATGGGAGAACCATGCTGTAGGGAACTCATCTTTAAGTAAAAACAGTCTCAAAATCTTAAAACAGATTTGAACCATTTTCCTAAGGAGGGATCTTGTTTCCTAAAAGAATATTCTTCAGCTGCAATGTAGAGAGAGTTGATACTAGCTTCTTTGTTAATTCCATTTGCTGCTATCTGTTCCTAGTGCACTAGTGCTACCTGAAACAATACTTAAACTATTGTATTAAGTATTTAAGTATTGTCTAATTGTATTAAGTATGATTAATTGTATTAAGTATTTAAGTATTGTCTAACGTCTGAGAGGCAGAGATGATAAACATTCAGTTTTTTGTGTATTTTTAGATATTATCCTCTGGTTCTCTGGTACATGATTATCTAAAGGGAAAGACTAAGAAGGTAAGGTCCTTTAGTGTGTAGTTAACCAGTATTTTACTAATAAAGAGAAGCAAGGGTCAACTCTAAACCTTGCATTTCCTGTATTAGTTTTAGACCAGAACTTTATGAAATTGCTTACTATGCAAAGACTCACCTGGATTGTTCGTATAAAGGCCACTGTTACCCGTTCTTCAAATTCATTCAGGGGAGTATAGAGGTTTAAAATTTTGACAATCTGTTGAAATAAAAACAAACGGTTAAACAGAGCTAGAGAAATATAAGTAAGGACTTTTGAATTTTAAAGACTCTGGCATTGGCACAAACATACAGTCCCCTGTAGTCAGGACCTGCCTCTTAGGTGGAGCTGGATTGGCAATCATGAGTCTGCATTTAGTTCCTAACCTCTGCCTGGTGAAGCGAAGCCCTCTTCATGCATCTGTACCTCCCAGATACCTGCCCTTCCCCATGCCCTCGGCTCATGAAACAAGGAAACTGTTGCCCCAGACCTTCAGATTCACCTGGTAAAAGTTTCTTCAAAAGAGTACTGGAAGTACCTAGTTAAAAACAGGTTTTATTTAACACCTTTCTACCTCCTGTCATCCCCTCATCCCCCACCCCAGTCATTCACAAAATACCTTTTCCTCTTTGAAGGGAGAAGATTCTTGTCTTCCTCCTAATGCTTTGGTAGAAGTAGCCTGCCCAAAGGCAAGCAATATCAGTTGCATTCCAAAAGTAAATTAATTAGAAGCAAAATATACTGAAGAGGGTAAAAATGTGCAGACTCACAGTATATTCATAGGTGGTGATTTATTTTGAAGTTATATTTCCTTTTTTAGTAGTTAGCAGAGGAAGTAAGGAAACGAATGTTTAACTTTGCAACACTGAGTTTGGATTTTGTGATTCTTGAAGGTGTTGGACAGAAAAGGTGTAGCTCTGAATTTCTTGTGCTGGTCTCATCTTGTGCAACCACATGGTGGTAGCCAATTTCCAAACAGAACACTCAGGATGCAAGGTAAGGTCACCTTGTACGTGGGCAGGACTGATCTTTATATACACTGCTAATAGCTCTGGAACTGATTCTTGGCATCATAAAATTTAAAGAGGAAAAGGAAAGGCATATTTAAACACCTCTAGCTCTTTACAATAATGGATTCTGAGTGAAAACAGCCATAGTTAGTTGTAAAGAAAGCAATTACTTTAATACTTGCTGTTGCCAGTTTCTGAAAATGTTTCAATTTTTAGGTGAGAAACAGTGAGGAATGTGTTGTTTAAGAACTTTTTAATGAACAATGAGGATCCAAAAAGCCAGTGGACAATAGCAACTGTGGCATCTCCATTCCCAGACCAGTGGTCTGGGGTAGTGCAGGAAACTCAGCTGAAACTTCATAACTGTATCATTATGGGCATATAAAAAGGAAGTGCAACAACCACTGGCAAGAATCGACCAGGATTAGAGGTGTATGTAGTAGTTAACATAGACCTAAAGTGATATAAGCTTGTACTCTAAATCTATGCAGTGCTGTGAACCAGCATTTTCGATAAGTTATAATAGTGTCAAAAGAAATAACAGGACTAACATGGAAGCCTGGCTTGGTGAGCAAGGCCTCTGATGGGCGGAGATGCCATTACCTGCTGGGTGCTGAGGGCAGTGCACAGTGAGCAGATGGCCTCCGCGTCCTCAGTGGTTTTCTTCTTTAGCTGCAGGAGTTGGGCTGCTTGGATCAGAGGTTCCATGGTCTGAACTGCTCCACTCTGGTGAAGGTTTCTTCCCCGAAGCCACTCCTCCAGCTGACTTATATTGTACCTTAGATATGGGCAAAGCGAGCTGGGTTAAACCTAGTCCCACCTGTCATGGTCATTTTGTAGCTGAATTGCAGCTAGGGTTGTCTTTCTCACCCTACTGGTTTCACATGGGCAAAAGCTTGGAAAGTGCCTGGTTCTCAGAAACTTGTTGAATGAACAGGTACTTTAATTCAAGCAATAATGAAGTGTGTGAAGTATAGTAAGTTAGTGGGGGGAAAGAGACAGTAAATATACCAAGTTATAAAAAACTTATATTAGACATTCACGAACTTATTTTACTTCTCTGTGACGTCATGCCTCTTATCTCATTGCTTTTTCTCTCCATCCTATTGACACTGTATGTAAAACTCTTAAGCTTTGATTTAATGTGTTTTCCAAGTCACCATCTCGGTTTGAATTGCAGCAACAAATAAAAGGACAATGGATTCAAGTCACATACTGGCTGCAACGAGAACTATCAGGTGTGAATTTTATTTTCAGAGGAAGTGGCTTGTGCTTTGTCGCTGCTGGTGTGCACAGGACCCCTCTACCTTGGTGGCAGAGCAGGTACCCCTGTCCTACCTGAGCTGCATGCCCGTGCTCCAGGAGCAGACGTCCTTCCTCAGGAGCAGGTTGTTGAGTGTCACCGCGTTGATCATGTAGAAGAGCTGTTTGAACACCTGCAGGATGATCTCGGGGTCCAGGCCCTGGTCACACATGACTGTATGGAATGAACTCATCTGGCGGATGACGGCTTCCAGGCAGTACGTGTTCTCTCCATCTGCCATGCTGGAGGAGCGATTCCGATAGCCCGTTGGCTTCACACCGGAGAGACCCTGAATGCTCTCATTTTCCAGCATGGCAGACACTGAAAGAAAAGCATGATTAGGGAAGTTGGCACAATTGCCAGAGAAGCTGTTTTGGGATCACTCGGATCATATGGTAATCAGGGTTTTGGCAGATATCCTCTAGAGCTATATGATGCTGCCAGGCTCAGGCACTCACTGGGTTTGCTTGGCATTTCTAATGCAGTCTTTTCTATATGGAACAAGACTGTTGTGGACCAAAATTTCACTTCCATCTCTTGGTATGTGCCCACTATCTATCCCTTCGCCAACTTGATTCTGTACTGGCTTGTGTGCTGGGAGTCCAGTTTGTGAGTTGAGCAACTTAGATATAGGCCTTGCCCAGCCGCTGACCTGGGCCTCACCCCTGAGATCATCCTGCAAGTGTTCCAACAGCTCTTCCACATGAGCCACTCTTTCAGACTCACTGCACAGCACTTAAGACCATGGGCCAGGTGATTGTGTTTAGTAATTCTCTTAATCTTTCAACAACTCATTTATTAGTGAGGAAATGGAGGCATGATGAGGTTAAATAATTTGCCCAGGGTCACACTGCTAGAAATAGCGGGGCTAGGATTTGAGCCCCCAGGTCTATCCAGGTACTCTCGTATTACTCTGCAGCATGAAGCAGCCTCAGTTTTCCCTGTGTCCAGCAGGAATGACCTGATGCCTGGTATGAGACTCCTCAGACAGGAGAATCTGGAAAACAGCTTATCCCAAGAGAGATACTCCTGGATGGCACTACTTGGATTCACTTTCAGCTGACCTGTGAAAACCTGGGGATAACATGACACATCAGGCCAGTGGATCAGTTCCTCTCCAGCCTTTTACTGAATTCAGTACTGAATGCACTTGATGCTCTTCTGTTTTCATGAATAAGGTGTGTGTATGTACACACACACACACACACACACACACACATATATATCAGATAACAGGTATCTCTTCAGTAATATGCATTTATACCTCTTGAATTTATTGCCTGTGGAAATTAGTTAGTTTGGGAGAGAAATCATGCACAGCAGAACAAGAGATAAAAGAAAAATGATCTTCATTCTCACTACTGCAAGCAGCATGTACTTTCATGGAAAGGGCCTGGCTTGCTGGAGCCACGCCTGCACCACACAGTAGGGATAGACAGTGCTACCATCTGCCCACCCTGCCCAAATCCCATGTTGAGTGCTGGAGAGCCTGTGGCCTGCTTACCTATCATGGGCTGCAACAGCCCCTCGGCGATTTTAATGAGCTGCTGGTAGATCTGAATGGAAAGGTCACTCAGCACCTGGCGGTATTCCGTGAGGTCAAAGTTCTTAAGACAGTGCTCATTCTGCTTGGCCGTATTCTGAGTCATGAAACCCTGCAGAGGGGGGAACAGAGAGTCAACTGAGTTCTGTGGTCTGCTGGGCTTAGCAGGACTTCTGGGCATCTGGTCACTCTAACCATAGCGTATTGGTGGGGCCTGACTAGCTAGGTTCTCTATTTGATGCCTCTGTCATTTCTTTGATACTTCAGTGGTGACTCCTGAATTGAAGACAGTATGAAAACTGAGCATAATAGAGAAGTTGGTATGGCAAAATTAAAAAGACCTAAATCAGTCCTTTCCCTAAGGTGAGATGATGTGATTTTCCAAAGGTAGTGAACCTCAGGGTGGTAACTGGTTCAGGGAGAGAAGAATTAATACTCTTCTCTTCCCGATACACCTAAAATGTTAGATGATATACAGCCTATAAAGGCACATGGCTCTGGATCAGTTTGTATGGGTATCAGAAGAGATGAAAAGATTCCACAGTTCAGCACTGTATCCTCTTAGCTTTCTTATGTTAACAATTTCTCAAATGTACATGTTATTTTATCTTAATAGCCTAAGAACTCATATGACCAGTATTTCCCAAGGGGTGAACAGCCCCAGCTCTAATATCATGTCTTAAAAGCAAGTTTTAATAAAAACAAAAGCAGGCAGAAGAGAGAAATGTGATAGTTAAGATAGATGTATGGTTTTTTCCCCTCCTTTGTTAAATTAAATTCTCCAAGATGTGTTTATTACCATGGTAAAGTCTTGCCCCCGAGGAAACAAGCATGTGCAACAAAAGCTCTAATGTGATGAAATTCAGGGTCCTCCCCCACCTCAGAGAATATATTCAACATTGGTCTAGGTGAAGAACCTGAGTGAAATAACAATTGGAGTTCGAGGCTTAAGGTAAAAGTTTGTGTATGATGTCCAGGTTAGGTAATAGGATTATCTGTTTTGAAATAAAGGTCATTTTAACCCACCACTTGTGTAATAAGCAAGTGATCAAACAAAGTTCTGAGCTTTAAAATCAAGCCACCTTGCAAAAAAGGTGAGAACAACCTGCTGGCAGTAGCCAACCCTCTAGGGGGAAGAGTTTGTCAAGACTTCCTCAGGCACAGAAGAAGGAATAAAAATAAGCTTTGAAGCCGGGTGCAGTGGCATGCACCTGTAATCCAACCTATCTGGGAGGTTGAGGCTAGGGATCACTTGAGTCTGCAGGTTTGAGACTACCCTGGGCAACACAGCGAGACCTGGTCTCAAAAAAGAAAAAAAAGCTGGGCGTGGTGGTACGCGCCTCTAATCCCAGCAACCTGGGAGGCTGAGGCTAGGAATCACTTGAGTCCATGGGTTGAGAACCCTGGGCACCATAGCGAGTCTCAAAAAAAAAAAGAAAAATGCGCTTTGAAAATTGTTACACTATATTAAGCGTTCTCCTTAAGAAGGATGGCGAGTGAGGTGTGTAAAAGGAAAGGCGAAGGGTCCCAGGTGGGAGCCTGGGACTCATGTCAGAGCAACGAGAGTGAAAATGTGCCCTGTATTATAAGGTCACTGCCAAGCAGGGGCCGACACTGGGAATGGCAAGTCTACATAAAGAGGAGGGGCTGAGGTTCCCATGGACACCATGAAATGATGGAGTCAGTTGGGCCTCAGACCAAGGGGTCAAACTTGGCTAGCCACGTGAAAGCAGGTCTCAAGCTCAGTTTGTATGAATGCCCTTTGATTAAGTTGCACCGCTCGTGGCCATGTGTGCCTTGAGATGGACATCCTGGTTGTCTGGCTTAGGAGAAGGGTGCACTGGGTAAGCAGGTCTCTCTCAGCAGTCACTGAAAGGGCCTTGTCTAGGGCTGCTTCAGAAAGTCAAGGTCACAGAGGTCTCCCTGGAGAGTCCCAGGGGCTCTTGGAAAACAGATGGACTGTGCAAACTCATTTCCCTGCCACTTCCACTTAATTTGATTCTGAGGACTTTTAGGGGCTGGCTGCCTGAGGTCCCAGAGGTGCTCCACAGACCTTACAACTTCTTAAGGGAGAACCACATTTGGACATAGCAGGCTGCCTTCCAGAGGCACCGAGGTCTGAATGAGATCCCTCTGGTCATGCCTGAGGAGTGAGGACCTAACAGCTGCAGGAGCCGGGGCACTTGAGGGCTGGGCTTGTCTCGGCACTCACCTCATCCCCACTGTACTGTTTCAGACAATGAAGGAGACGGCAGGTGTTGGATAACCAGAAGGATGTCATCTCAAAGTCATCGTTGTGCTTCTGGGGAGAGAAAAAGACATCCCAGCTCTGAGCAGTTGCCACCTGGTGAGAGGCTTACCTGGTGCTTCTCCTTCCATGTTTCCCTCTAGCACCCCAAGCAGACCTGCAATGGGCAGGCACATGCCTGTCACAGAGAGAACACCCACGGCCAAGAGGCAGGCCCCTCTTCTCGTCCACACACAGCACGCACATGAAGGACAGGTGATCTTCAGGCTGAACATCCAAAGTCAAGTGACACAGACAAGACTCCCAGCGGCAGTTCTGGACTCTACCCTGGCCTACTGGCCTTGGCAGGCTCTGAACTAGCAGCAATCCAAACTCAGGGATGTCAGGGAGCAGACAGTGAGATAGTCTGGAGTCCCTATTTATCTAGATGTTCAGTCATTTCTGCTCTGGTAAATGGTTATAAATCACAGCTAAAGGCAAAAAGTCACTTGATAATGCAAACAGCTATGATGTAGTTTTGGCACTGAGATGGAGGATTCTGAGGTATTCAAGGAGTTCATTTACTCTAAACATCATTCTTTAAATGGTGGAGACATATCCTCTGACAACAAAAGAATGAGGAAATTGAACAGAAAGTGACTGGTGTGGCCAGGCTAATGGGGCTAGTGATCTGGGAAGGCTTCCCGGAAGAAGCGACCTTAGAAGTGGACTCCCAGCTGGACCTCACAAAAGAGGTCCAGGCGGGAAATGAGTATGAGCGCCACTGTATGTGCTGAGCTGAGAACGTAGCATCAGAGCTAGGAGAGGGTAAGTGCTTATGGAGCCTGTGCAGCTGCTCAGGTAAAATTGCAGCAGCTGGAAGTTAAAAGCTAGCACTGGCATGTCACAGAAAGGAAACCAGGGACTCTAGCAGTGGCTCCCAGAACTGGCCTAGGTGGTGGTATGCCTGTGAAATGCAGTTAGTCTCTAAGGCCAGTACTGTTTGGGGACTAAGTCCTCCCACTGAAGGCTAAGCCCCACAAACTAGCTTCGCCAGCCTCTTGGCTGGTCTATTACTGCATTGGAGAAGAGCCTTGTCCTTCGAGGAGGCATTCTGGATCCACATTAATATTGCCAGCAGCCCTGTCCTGCCTCACCTTGGGAGCTGCCAATTGTCAGCATCCCTCCCTGTGTACCTGGCCCCTTGGCATGGTCTGGTAAACAGTCTGTGTTCAGGTTGTGTCAATCAACTGCAGGGTGGGGCCAGGTACCCTCAGCTGGAGTAGGACATCGTCCTAGCATCCCTGGTCAAGGGTCTGAGAGTGCTGGGCTCCCTGGAGGCTTAGCAGGGAGTGGCTAGCGGGCGACTCTATATTCTGGGGCTTTGAGCCATGGCTAAACCCCAGCATCCTTCTCTGGCTACTAGGTGAGCTGTCTGTGCTTATCTCATCTACCTGCAGAGTTGAAGACGAACTGTCTACTGAGAAACCCAGACAGAGATGCAATGGTGAGGTGTGGGCTTTACTGTATCCGACATCACTGCAGGGCACGTACCTTGAGGACTTTCTTGATGCCATTGATGGTGGAGGTGAGCAGGGAGTGTACCTTGACATCATCGTTGATGTAATCGGCATGCCTGATGCACATGTAGAGGATGTAGGCTGGGAGGCAGGGCACTGTGCCTGCCAGCGTCTGGGGCTTCAGATCTAACAGTAACAGAGCCGGAACACATTTGTAGCAGAAGCGTGGGGGTGATTGAGAATGAATATATGAGTATAAATGGTTCATTAGTTTCCTGTAGCTCATCTGAGAATAGACTTCTTGGGTGGGGGGTGGGGGAGGGGGAGGGAGAGCAGTTTGGGAGAAGCTTCCCCCACACAAAAACCTGCTGGCCCTGCCTTCCAGTCATTTCAGAAGCTGGTCAAAACCCCAAGCTTACAACACATTCCTGGCTGTAACAAAAGAGCTTCCCACAAGACTCTGAGGTAGTTTCCTCCCTGTGTAGAAGGGTTGCCTGGGCAAGACCAGGTCTCGGCACCGGCACCCCGGGCCATGGCCAGGGCTGGTCCCAGAACTTGGCAGGTGGTACATTTGTGAAGATCGCCTGCCAGGGCCAGGCAGACGGCAGTGACCTCCGGTACACTTGGCCATCAGCTGGTAAACTGCCTGGCAGCAGCTGCTGGGCTGAGATTCTCACAGCCAGATCAAGCTGGCGGAGCAGTGGCTTCACCCTGTTCCTGTCAGTGTGCTCTGGCGGGAATGGAAGGGGCTTGTGACTCTCCAGGTGAACTACAGACTTGGACGCAGTCGCTGTTCTTCCCTCCCAGAGAAAGGACTGCTGTCTGTTTCAGAGGAAGCCATGGGAGGAGGTAGTAAAGCAGCCCGGAGGGGGAAACCAATGAGGTGAGATGGGCTCGGTGATGGTGATGTCTCCTCCTTCACTCACTGCAACTGCCACCCACCCCCACCCTCGCACCTCCTCCAGGCTTAGCACAACCAGGGTGAGAGGTCACCTGCCCTCCACCCAAGTGGACCAGGAGCTGGCGGAGGGGCAATGTCCTTAGACCTGCCAGGACTACTGAAGCTTCTCCAGTTGGTCCCAGGGTCACACTGACTCCCAGGTACATCCTGTCCTCTCTGTCTGGTACACAGTTAACAGCCGGGCACTTCATAGGCTCAGTAGGTGGTTGTGAGTTGGCTCTGGCTCAAATTAGAATGCCAGGAACATCCAGAAGAATGTATTGAGGGCCCAGGCGTCGACCTACAGCTTCTGGCTTCATGTCTGACCAGATTACAGACAGCCTGTCCTGCCTTGGAATGTTCTGTGGTGTGAGCCCAGTCTCCCATTGGCCGGCTTGGTCTGCCCAGCTAGATGTTAAAATCACAGGGGCAGAGTTCGCCAGTGCTGGTTCCTAAGAGGTGGGCTGTTTTGGAGGCAGGCGTCTAGGAGCCATGCGGAGCCAGGGCTCCTTGCTGGGGACCGCCTGAGCAACAATGCTGGGAGGAGCTGTCTGTGAACACTAGTTATCGCATTTTTTTTTTCACTCTGACGCTATGAACTTTGAGCTTCATTCACCAGATTAAAGGTTCATTCCCAGAACATCTGACTGAACAGGAGATAATCTGTTTGAAGGAGCTTGAGATAACTTATGTCACAATTACTGGGCAGTTGTAGGGGAATTAACCTCCATAAAAAGAGCAAAAGACTCAGCTACTAAAAATACCCAAAGCACACAGCTGCAGGAAAGTTGGCGCTAGGCTGAAGTCACGCTCCATAACTCTGTGGACCTTGGCCTAGGGCTAGCTGGCATTGTGTAATGTCTATATAAACTGCAGTCTCTGAAATAATATAATGTTGGCCTCTTAACTTCTGCCAAAGCTACCACACTTCTTCGAACTCCTTACCTTTGAGGAGGGAGTGTGACTTTAGCACTTTCCGCTTTGTCATGTTTCACGGGGTGGCAGGGCTGGTCTCCTGATGCCCCTTTTACTGATGAGAGAACTAAGGTCCAGAAGATGGAGCAAGGGGCTCAGGAATCTTGACAGCAAGATTCCTTTTTTTTTTTTTTTGGCATCTGGGAGACTCTCCTCTAAGACTCTGCCTTCCATAAAGCAGCAGCAGCTCCACTGAGCTGGACACAGCTGGACACATCATGTAGATGCCTCTGATAGAGCAGGCCTGGGCTGGTGCAGAAGCAGCTCCCAAGAACCCTGTGCCAGTCCTGCACATGGACCTCAGCACAGGGTCACCTGTGAGCCTGACAGGAATGCATCCCTGTCGCTTGCGGGGGGGCAGTGAGAGTGGGGTGCTGACCTGTCACCAGGTTCCGGATGAGGAGGACCTCATCTTCCTTGTGGTATTCCAGCATGCCCTGGAAGTCCTTTTCTTTCCGCTGGACCGTGACCTGCCGATTGAGCTCATGGCGCTTCCTCTCACTCTGGGCCACGGCCTGGGCAGCTGAAAAGGAAAGCAGTGGCAGCTCAGGCCCCTGGGGCAGGGGTGTCAGGGTTCACTGTTCTGGGTGCTCTGCACTCCCACACTCCCTGCGTGGTCTCTCCCTGCAGCCTGGGCCACGCTCCAAGGGCGGCCTCAGGAGCTTAGCACCAGGAAGATAAGAAACAGAGGAACAGAAAGTAAGTTCAAATATGTGGGAGCACAGGGTGAGTATGGGGAGGACAGGCCCCCTTGAAAGCAGCAAGTGAGATTTAGCAAACAGACGACACCATGATAGAAGCCGGACCCTGCGGGGTGTGACAAAAGCAAGAGGCATGACATGAGCCCTGAGGCCTGAAGCCCCAGGATGCAGCTCTTGAGCCCAGGGTGGTGGGGGAGAGAAAACCAGGTGGGGACAAGGCCGAGCGAGGGTCCCAAGCAAGGTGGCAAATGCACAGAGCAGGCAGGAGGTAGGGGTGGTTTTTAGATTTGTAACAGGGAGGCAGGGGAATCTGGGCCTAAGCTCTCTGGGCCAGGTTCCAATTCAGAAGTGGAGTTACAGAACTGACCCCTATCATCCTTTCTGACTGCTCACAGCACAGGGTGTGGGGGCTGGGGAGAGTGGGCAGTTCCTCGCCTCCCAGTCCACGCTCACAGAACACATGCACTCTCACACTCTACCTTCCAGGTCCTGGACTTTCTTCATGTAAATCTTCAGTTGCTTTTTGAGCTTCCTTTCATTCTTTTCCAGCTTTTCTACCAGTTCTTTCAGGTCCTGAAAGCCAAGGAAGCAGTGAGAATGGACTGAGTGCCACCCTAGAGGGTAGAGCAACCTGCCCCACACACGGGTTGCTCCCTGATCTGGGCGCAGGAAGCAGGAGACAGGTCAGAGTTCTTGCTCTAGGTTACCATGGGGCCGATCCTCCTGGCTCTGCCTGCTTGTGTCGTGAACCCTAAGACTGTCTAGGAGGAATCCTAACATCTTCCTCCCAGGCCAGCCTGGAGTTCCTTAGGTAGGGGGGCAGGCAGAGCCAGCAGGTCAGGGAGATGACCTGGGGCCCAGAATCAAACAGCCCTCCACTGAGGCCTCCTGGGCGCCAGTCCAGCTGGGTCTCTGTAACCCGAGGGCCAGCAGGGAGCTCTGCCACCATCAGTCTCAGGCTAGGAGAGATGTGCCATCTTAGACATCTGTGTGACAACCGAGTTGGCCTGCAGAGAAGCTCCGCCCCGGGGCAGCGGCGTGGCAAATGACAGACCTACTTACAGGCGCCGTCAGGATTTCAGCTATTTTTCTCTTTGAGATAAAGTTGTCGAATCGAAAGGTGACTAAACACAGGTGAGGCAGCACAGAACAAGACTGAGCCCTGTTCTCTCCCCAACCCCTGTGTGAACTGTGTCACCCGGGAGGCCAGGCGCAAGCTCCAACACCTGTTTGCAGCTAGTGGAAACACTGGGGTCCCCACCGAGGAGACTCATGCGTCCACAGGCCAGGGCCCTGGTTTCAAGACCCTGAAATCTCAGCCAGCTTCTGGGGAAGGAGCTCAGGATACGTGCCCCACTCCTGCCCTCCCTTCCAGACTGGACACTGTCCCCTTCACAGTGCCGCCCACTGGAACCGTCTGGCTCTTTCAAGCTTGCGGTCGGCTTGATTTAGGGCAAGTGTTAGGGACACAGACAGCAAAGAACTTCAAGCGCTGCTGATACCCAAAGTCTTAAAGGCTAAAATCGTGGGTTTTAGGGAGGACTAAGTTCAACGTGTCTGGGAATCTCTATAAATGTCCCCGGTTGCTCCGAGGAAAGAAAACCACAGCCTTCTTTCCACACAGCCCTGGGAGAGCTGCAGAAACCTCCCCGTCACTCCAGCCAGTAGCCAGGCACCTGGACTCTGAACACGGCCTTGAGGCACCTCAGCATCCGTACTGCAGTCCATGTGCACAGACGTCATCCTCCCTGCCAGTACCAGCACCCCCGCCCCCCTCTGCCTTGGGGCCCACAGGACACGGCCATGCCCTAGGAAGATTTTCCATGAGGCTGCAAGATGGAGCCTCTTCGTCATCCTCATCCTTGTCCACCAACCACATACCTACTGGTCAGTGACCCCTCCAGAATCTCCCATAGGATCTCCTTTTACTTGGCAGAAGCCAGCTAATAATGTTTTTTCCCATAAAGTCACCTGCTTACATGTGCTTGACGGGAAGAAGAGAGACAGGGAGGGAGGGCAGGCCCTAAGCAGGCACGTTCCCAGCCCGGGACCTGTGGTCCTTCCCGCCTTGGGAGGAGGAACTGATCTCCCACTGAGGGGTCTCCTGGTTACAAGGGGGAGGTGCTGCTGGACTGGAAGCTCTGCAGGTTGGTGTTGGGGGGCTTCCTGCTGCTCCCCACAAGCTTCTTAGCTCCAGAGGGCTGCTGGCTCTCCTGTGCCCACTGTCTGTGTCCATGCTCCTCTCTGCCCTCAGCTCAGGCCCCACCTCCTCCTATAAAGCCTCCCCTGCAATTCTCGTGTTCTGTAATGCCGCTGTGCCCCCAGTAACCTGGGGTCTCACGTTCCATGGTTTGATGCTGATGGCCAAATGTGACCTGAAAATCCCTCATTAGCATAACTCTCAGTGCATTGTTATTATTAAACATTATAGTACAATTGCTCTGTTTCTAATCTCTTACTATTTCTGATTTACAAATGAAGCTTTATAATAGGTGTGTACCTCCAGGAAAGAAGACCCTCTCAAGAGCACGTCTGTGGTTTTAGGCATCCAACAAGTGTCTTGTACAGCACCCCTCAGATAAGGGGGGAGGGGCTCCTGTATTAGTCCCACACATGATCATGTCTTTAGAAGTACTTATTCTCTTCCATGTTGCTGGCTCCCCTCTACCCTGTCAGTGCTCCGAGGACACGGGCTATCCTCCATTTCCCTGGCACCTTTGGGAACTGTCTGAGAGGACGCCTCTCCAGCTCCTCCCACTACTCCTCCCAGCAACAGATGGCATCTGCCCCCATAAAATGGGGCCTAGCCCTGGGGTGGTTTGGATCAACAGGATGTGGCAGAAGTGACCCTGCGCCAATTCTGGACAGAGGTCTTCGGAAACTCCCCAGACACCAGAGCCAGTCCCACCTTTGCCCTTTTGGAACAGTCCCATGGAAGGCAGCTCAGGGTGGCAGCAGAGAGACAGACTGCAGGGGAGGGAGGCACGCCCCCACCAACACCACCAAATACCCGCACCAGGGGAGCTGTCTGTACCCCCCCACCACCACCCCGGAGCTATACAGTGACAGATAACGGAGATAGCGCCGTAAGCCCTTGCTTATTAGAGGTTTCTATAGTTGGCTCCTGCTACCTGCGAGTGACACAAACCTCGCCCTTGGCTAAAGGCACTCCCTGGCCTGGTTCTTCCAGCGCGTGACGTCACAGAGCTGGGCCCAGGGGCAGGCCTACTCACCAGGTTCTCGTTGGTCAGCCGGGAGAGCTCCTGCTGTACCCCAAACTCCACCTGGGCTTCCGGGGAGAGCAGCAGCGTCTGGCAGAAGGTCTGCTGCTGCCTGTCCAGTTCCTCCCTTAGCGCCTCCACCTGGGCCTTGAGCTGCTCCACCTCCTCCTCATGCTCACGGCTCTGGGCCTGTAGCTGCGCCTCCAGCAACCTGCAGCAGGTGAGGAGGTCAGGTGATCGGGGGGCTCAGGTCACACCCCCAAACGAGGGGCGACATGTGGACACACGACAGCGGAGAACAAGCACGCAACAGCAGCAGCCACTGCACAAGCCCAACTGGACAGGCACGGGGCAGCTGAGGGGCCCCCTCAGGCAAGCAGCCAGCCTGTCCTATGGAATGATGCCAACCCAGGGCCCAACAGGGCACCCCGGCTCTTAGGCCTTTTGCACCATCCCCTCATTCCCTGTTCTTGGGCTGTCTGCTGGCTTGGAATCAAGACAATATCCCCGGGCCAAAATGTCACCTGTTGGAAGTTCTTAGAGCACATCTTAAGAAACAGCACCCATGCCAACCCCAACGCTCACGGGAATGTCCCTAATAAGACAAACTGGTGGACTGAACACACTGTAGTACACATTTTCTTTGGCAGGTTTTCCATAAACTTTAAAGGTAAACTCCTAGCCCCCTCCCGCCTTTGTCCTCACCACTGTTACTGTCCCCTCACTCTCTTTTCTAATGTCCCCTTCCAGTCAAACAGAAATGTGACTAATGGTAGATGATATGGGAGAAGGTGTAAGATCAACTGGTGGTGTGACAAGGAGCAGAGAACCTTAGCAGTGATCTGGAGGTGGGGAGAGGTCTCAGCAGACGGTTTGAGCTCTGGGTCCTGGTCATCGTGGCAGAGG
>PVHY01027246.1:0-16435 GCA_004024945.1 Uropsilus gracilis
GTGTCCCTCTCTCTTCACATCCATGCCTGCACTTGCTGTTGCTGCTTGTTTTTTTGATTGTATATAACCTTCTAGAGAATTAATTTGACCTGCCAAGTGGAATGAGTTGGGATGAAGCTCCCAAGGTTAGTGACATCTCTCAGCCTCTCCCCATCTTTGTTCTTTTGCTCCAGGCTAGAAGGAGCCCCTATTTTTTCTACCCAATTCATGTGGTCTCATCTACAATTTCATTTGCCATTATGGGAGTTAGACAAGAGTAGATCATGTGGATAAGACACTTCAGCTAAGATCATTCCTTTCTCAGTATCTACAACACAGCTGTGATGAAATAAAGATTTGTGCCCAGGTTCATACCTGGAAATCTTAAGAACCAATGGGATGATGTGATGAGGAAGGGGTTAGGTCCTGATCTCCTAGAGCTGGGATTGCTGTCTATTTAAAAGGCCCTGGAACTTTTCACTGCATGCACATGTGACCACAGCCTGGACTCTGCAGCCAGTAGGGGAACATCATGAAAAACAAGTCTTGCTGCCCCTCCTCTCAGATTCCCAGCTTCCAGAATTTAGGAGAATATATTTCTATGGACTTATATAAGCCACTTGTTCGATGGAACTTTGTTATAGCAGTTTACTCTAAGACAATGTCCTGTCTACTTTTATCCCACCCAATTGATATTAGCACGGTTATGCCCCCACTTTTTCCTTGAAATTGTGCTAAACTTTTGACCTCAAGTGATTGCTCTCTTCTGCTTTCCTGAGCCCATTTAATGCTTACAACTCTCTGGACTCACTTCCTTGTATTGTTAACTTTCACATGTAGACATTTTACTTTTCCACCTTCTTTGTAAGACTACAGGTACGATCTTCCTTTCTTTCTCCCACCCTCTTTTCAATGCTTCCTCCCTTTCTTCCATTTATCATTTTTATTCTTTTGCTTGTGATCTCCTACTCAATCCCTAGGACTATGATTTACACAAAAGAGGGACTCATTGATACTTAATGATTCTTACCTTAGTTTTATGGTACCAGTGTAATGCTAGTTCACTGTACAGATTCATGATTTTCTCAGGTAAATATTAAGTTGGCTTTTATTTTTTAATGATATTTTATATCTTGGGTATATATTATTTTTTATTTCTTGAACATATGTTCTTGTAAGATGTGATTTCATATTTCAGAGAAAGCCTGAATTAAAATATTTTTATTATCTGTTCAAAGTGAATACATTCAAGTGTATCACCAGGAATTAATTTTACCTTAACATGTAATGTTCTCCTTAAAGATACTTAAAATATAATTAAATTAAAATATTATTATATTATATTGAGATATAACGTACATTTATATCATATCATATCATATCATATCATATCATATCATATCATATCATATCATATCATATCATATCATATCATATCATATCATATCATATTATAATATAATGACTATGCTTGCTTTATGAAACCTTTGGAGTTGACCCTGATTTTTTCATGGTCTTTGTTAAAGTTACACTTAAAGGGAAGCACTTGTTTTAACAATGTTAACTTCTTATCTTCTTTGGTTTTGAATATAAATAAATACAATACTCAGTAATCAAAAGACAATAAACTTTTCTGTCATAAAGGGTGCTTAGTATTTAACAATCCTTTATATTTTAAATTAATCTATTTTTTTGTGGCTATGGATCATTTAAGTGAAATTGTGCTACAAAGAATTAATGATTTGGTGATTTTCCTCCAAGTATGCTCCGCAATCATGAATGGCAAAATTCCTCAGAAAAAAAAAACATTTCTTTATATCAGAACTCTCAAGCAAGCCTATTTTCTTTTGTAAAAGTATATACCCTGTGGTTCTCCCAGTCCCCTAAGACATGAATATTGCCACATTCAACTGTCTTTGCAGTTTTTAGCATGATTCACAGTGAGGTTTTTATGTGTATTTACAACCCTATGGGAACAAAAGCTTTCCCAGGTTGTTTGCTTTGTTCGCATTTTAACTTTTTGAATGTTTCACATGCACATGGCTGTTAAAGAAAAAAAATTGCCACTATGACTTTTGGTACAAAAGGCAGTGACTTCTGTTACAAAGAAGCAAATAAGGGGAAGAGCAACTAAAGATAAACAGGATATTCTTTGAATTCTTTAGCAATCCTGCTGAGTTTCACCTCACATTTGGGGCTCTAAAGTGATCTTTAAGCTCCCCACTGCAAATTTTATTATAACTGCTGTCTTTGACAGAAAATGAACAATGTAGGTTATTAGACTAAGTGTTAGCATAAAAATACTTCAGTTGGAAAAACACAGGGTAATGTCCAGCTTTTCAAAGAAATTGTCCCAGTGACCTAGAGAACATTCTAGAATGTCTTGTACTCAGGTATCATTACTATGAATCTTTATGAGCAAAGGACCCTGCCCACAGACGTGAAGATGTAGCATTTGTGATTGTGAGTCCTTATGGTTTGAGATGAAGGCCTGGAGCTGAATTCCATTTATTCAGACCTTGTTTATCAAGCTGATGGATGGTGTCTACCCTGTTCTCTTCTCTTTCCCCTCAAGCATTCTTTGGTACTTACCCTATTTTTACTATTACCCCTGGCATACTCTAAGAAGGAAGACAGAAGCTAAGATAGCAGATTCTATTCTATAGGACTGAAGTAACTGCTTCAGTCAAAATTTGGAAGGCGAAAGGTTTGGGAACCTTCAGAACTGAGTAAACCAACTTGAAATGAGTGAGAAACCAGGTCACGATGGCGGCATCCTAGCTCTGGGTCACTGTTCTGATTGCCTGAACATTGCTTGGTTCACTTCTGTGCTTTTTTCTTTCTTTTCTTTTCTTTTTTTGAGACTAGGTCTCACTATTTTGGCCTGTGGAACCGCAGGCTCACTTGCCCGGGATACCATGGACTCAAGCAATCCCCAAACTCAGCTTCCCAGGTAGCTGGGATTACAGGCGCGCACCACCAGGCTCAGCTATTTTTTGGGTCTAAGTCTCGCTGTGTTGCACCGGGCAGGACTTGAACTGCGATCCCCAAACCCTGCCGTGACTCCATAAGCCGTCGCTTACAGGCACGTGCCACCGCGCCTGGCTCACTTCTGTGTTTTCATGCACATTTTTAGCCACTTCCAGAAAAGAGACAAAGGAGGAAAAAACTCTGCACATAACTAATCCAATACATCTGGAGAAGCCTGGGTAAGAAGCAGAGGTCTTTGATCCTGGCCCATTTATTTCATCTTTCAGCTGAGTTCACTCATCTGTGACTTCAAGTTCACCAAATCTGGTCTCTCTCTGGGCCCTCGCTGTGTTCCAACTCCACCACCAACCGCCCCCCAACTTCAAGAGCTGAGCACCCCCATCTGGGTCTTCACCTTCTCTTCCTTCTCTTCACTCAGCTTTTTGCTCCCAGAGAGATTCCAGTCTGTGACCCAGGTTACATACTGCAGGCAATCAGAGCAGTCATTTTCTTTGTAACCCTTCATATTGAATTCTGAATACATGGGCATGAAAAGTGACTTTCCATCTTTGTTCTCACTTTTTAATTTTCTCCTTCTTGATGAAAAATAGAGATTTGCAGAGTCTATAATACAGTGTGTTTTTTTACAGTCTATAACATGTAAATCAGGCATTGGTAGGAAAAAGCGATAAATTCACAGCTCATTCTAACACAGAGAATCCATTGAATTTATAACTCTATTTTACAGTACTGCAAATGAAAGCATATATCCCTTCCTCTCTCTTTTTCTTTTTCTCCTTTCTGTTACCACAGGAGTTCTGATTACATCCTGTACCAAACTGCTTTAAAGTTTTTTTTTGTTTTTTTGTTTTTGAGATTGGGTCTCCCAATGTTGCCTAGGGTTGTCTTGAACTCAGAGTCAAGTGATCCCTAGCTTCAGCATCAGGTAGCTGGGATTACAGGTGCGTGCCACCACACTCAGCTTATTTTTGTGCTTTTAAACATGTGAGTTTTAAATACATCTTTCTCCCCTCAAGCAAGTGAGTAAAAAAGGATGCTCAAATATGTGATAAGGTAACTTCCTTTAAATACTGATAGTGATTTGTCAATTTGAAAAAGAGAAATACAGCCTCTCTTTTTTTTTTAATAGAAAAAAATCAACAATCAAAAGCATTCAACTCTAACGATTATTATTGTTTTGTTTATCTAGTTTTATCTAGTCTTGCCTTCTCTATTTTATTAAACCATTTTAAAGACAATTCCAGACATCAATTTACTTCAGTTCTTGGCTTTATTCTTTGAAACAACAGCTAATTTAAAACTATCCTCATTATGAGATGATGGGACTTTTTCTCATTAATATCTCATTGAAGCCAATAAACATCCTGACTTTAAAGGAGATTATTCTATCTTAACATGCCATCATAGTTAATTGCAATTATTGAAATGATCTCCAGTCTGAATCTTATCAGGCCCCACTTGAAGCTAAAATATTAAGTCTCACGTGTCTCTCTTGAGCTCCAATCTGTGTGGTCTATCACACATAAAGCAAATCCCAAGCTTCTTACCCAGAGATAGGGAAGAAGCCCCTGCTCTCCAATAGGCTTCTCTCCTTCCCCTCCCCTCATAGTTCCAGTCACACTGAGCTTGATGTCCCTTCCCACAAGTCACGCTCAGCCCTCCTTGTGTCAATCACCTCTCTATCCTATGCTTCTATTTTCCCAGATAAATCCTTACTAAGGAAGTATTCCTGGGTTACTCTACAAAAGATCGCACTGTGTCTCTTTCCCATGCAAGCAAGTAAATGTATTTTATCTTCTCTAGTGGACCACAATGTGATAGAAATCCTACCACAGTGAACAAAATGTTAAATTCAAAAATAGCAATTGTTTGTAACTGTAGAAACATACCCTTAAGTAGAGGCAATGTGTTTAATAGAAGGAAGTTGTGAATACAAGTTCAGTTTCTGAACTATGAAGACAAGTGCAAACTGAACAAAGGCAGTAAGATCTTCCAAGACTTTGACCAAACGGAGAAAAGCAGGTTGAGAAGGCATTGGGTATGTTCTGTATTTCTTTGTGACTTACATGTACATGAGTTAGTACTTAAGTTCATAAAAGTTCAAAACATTTACTTGCTCGGAAATTTGGTGATAAACCAAGCATCTTCCAAGTATTCCTGCCAATGTTATATGAGCTTGATCTTGTATATAAGTATGTGTGTGTGTGCATTATATGTGTGTGTATATGTATATATGTGTGTATATATATATGTGTGTATATATATGTATATATATGACAGAATGACAGCCATTCTCCAGTGGGGGGGTAGCATTAACCAATTTCTAGCACCCCTCCAACTGTTATAGTAATCATTTGTTTTTCTTTTGGAAAATAAATGAGATGGGTAAAGTGTGAGTTTTCTGATGCTCTAGAGTCACATTTTGATTTCTAATGCACCACTTCTAGAAGACATTAAATAAAGGGCAAAAGTTGAAACTATTTTTGCCAATTTTTGTGTGAAAGGTCTGTCTGTTCCAAAATTTGTGCTTGACTGATGGCTATGGAAATACTAGAGAAAGTGTGTGCCCACTGAAGTGAATGCTTTCTAAATTAGGCATTTGAATTAATACGCAAGTCATCCCAGCTCATCATTTTCACCTGAACTTGAGTGGCAAACAAAAACTCTTCTCCTTTTAATCAGGTGCCAGTTAAGTGCACACAACCGGATGCATTTTGAGCTAACCTCTCTTTGCTGCCAAAATAGAGTATTTTTAAACAACTCAGTTGAATAAAAGGAAAATCTCACCAGCCGAGGTCTGAAAATAGTATAGCAAGAGAAAGTTATCTGACATTGCCTGGGACTGAGAACAAAGAGGAGACTAGAAAACTTCTTGACTATTTTTTATCTTTGAGTTCTTAATTTTAGCCTCCTTGCCAACTTATCAACTCAACATACAAAGACTGATAAATTAGGCAAGATCTAAAATTTACTTTATCATGAGTTATCATATGAGGTATAATCAAGTAGTTTGTGTAGAAATTCAGGGCATTTCCTCTGTGTGTGTGTGTGTGTGTGTGTGTGTGTGAACTCTGTCACTGGGGGGATTTGTAGCATAAAAATATAGGTTGTTGGTTTATTGGTTTATTGGTGCAAAGGGTAGCTAGGTCACTGAATGCATGACAAAATTCTGCAGAACTAAGTTCTTTGAGACCAGGACTAGAGCTCACATTGGAGAGTTGACCTTTACCTTTTGTTCAGGAGTCCTTTGTGTGTGGGGGGAAATGATCTTAAGCAGAGACAACCATGCTTCTTATCTCCCAACCACTCCTTGACCTTTGTAACTGGTTCCCATGAATCTTACATTCATTTGTTTGAAGTGAGAATTCTGAGGGTAAATGAGAAATTATCATCTAAACCTGAAATTACTAAGAACCACTTGAAAAACACTATTTTAAGGGGGGTGAAAAAAGGATGAAAATGTAAAGTTGGAAGTTTCTGTGGTTAACCACATAATCGGAGTCTTCTAGTAAATAAGCTATTTTCTGAGAGAAACAGTTACTGCAGAAGCAGGCTGTACTTTCATAATCATCGATGTATCACTTAGTATTTAAAGTACAGTGAGCATTTACAAAGGGGTTTTCAGTGACCTGGGTGTTCTGGGGTTTCTTCAGAAATACCCCAGGGACTCTCAAAGAGCAAGTAGGATCTTTGGAGGGTTGGCTCACCAAGGAGACATGACTAACCCAACTGTGACAGATGGAGTCATTTTCTATTCAGGAACTTAGATACTTTCGCATAATTTTACCTACATGATATCCCTGAAGAGACCAAAATCCAAAATGTACCAGAAACCGATCTTTTTGCCCATTTAATTGATGACATATATCATAGGTTGGTAAATGAGACCCAAAGGACAAATCTGACCTATTGCCTGTCTTTTACATAAAGTTTAATCAGAATACCACCATCTCATTCATTTCTGTACTATTTGTGCAGTTGAATAGTTGTGGCTGAGATGATATAACCCGCAACTTCTAGAACATATACCATCAGGCTCTTTAGAGAGCAAACTTTACCCACTGCTGATGTACAAATACTCCATTAAGAACAAGTCTAATGATACTGTGGAGTCCTTTCTTCATAGCAATTCCATAAACCAAGAATACATGCAATACCTTTTTTAGTACAAAATCTTATTTCCAAACATTTAGAAACAATCTGACAATTTTGTTAGACTTCAGAAAAACAGACACACACATTCCAAAAGTGTTCTTTTATTATTTCTAGTAACATAGATTGTATAAATACTCTATTTTTATATGCCCTTTTATAAAAGCGATATAACTTAAAAGTTTTATCATTAGAAAGAAATGTATAAAAATAAATATGTTATTATAGGCATTTATTACAAACATAGTCCTTCTCAGAAGGAACACACCAACCCATACTTATAAAGTACATAGAATTTATAGTAATGTATTTTACTATCTACATATGGAAAAAAGTCCTATTCTCTCACACGGTTGAAGAGCTGAACAGACATTCACCAGGATATGACTGTTGGACCAGCTGCCGGGGATGGACCTGCTCCCCACCTCAAGACAAGTGATGCCAATGTCCCACCAACACTGGGGACCCTGTTCTCCACACCCCATTCTTGTTCTGGCGTTACATCCTTTGTGCGTGATCTTACTTTCTTGAGACACAAACTGCCTTCTCAGTACAGGTTCTTCTAGGCGGCTTACAGAAGGCGCAAAGAAAAGTAGGAGGTACCAAGTTCATCATTCCTAGCCTAGTTCTAACCAGTGTCTAACACAGCACCACTTTTGACTGTGGGAGGCTTCTTGCACTATGACCTGAACTTTGCAGAAATGAATTTACAGACACAATCATGGCACAGGAAGGCAGGGGTGGCCCCTCTGCTGGTGCTGAATAGATCACTCATGTTGGCCGTCTTGAATTCTTAAGGTGGCGGAAACGTTCCCTGACACCCAACAGCCAGCAATAGCGCTGGTCAAAGATCCTGTTTGTCCTCCTACCTCCCTCTATTGTTTGTGAGGTAAAGTAAGCCTCCCTCCTCAACTTCAAATGTTCCCTTTCCATTGCTTTCAATTTCCCCACCCTTGTGATACAGAGTATGAAGTCAGTACCTGGAAACAGGGGCTGTAGTACTTCTTAAACTTATTTTGACAACTGCGCTAGTTTTTGGTTTAAACTTGTCATAGATGTAACAAAAGTAAGAATAATAATGCCTTGGGGGCTTTATCATGCTATATCATTGCTCAGAGATTAATAATCATCCTTAACTACCCTATCACATTTGTATCTGGGAGGATACTCTGATGACCTAACTGCTTCTACCTACCTCTACGCTCCCAACTTACCCACACACCTCGTCGAGCACTGGCAAGGTACTGGGGTCCCTCCAGCCCTGTCGATCGCAGTGCATCAGCCCTCCCACATTCACCTGCACCTCCACCCTGATGCTGCTTAGCCACATTCGGCCATGGTGCAGAAGTCTATGTAATGCTTCGGCTTCTTCAAAGGATCGCAGCTCTCATTTGACAACATCCCCCCGTCATGGGACAGACACTTCAAGGTTCTCTTTTTGTAACCCTTCCCACAAGTCTTGGAGCACGGCGACCAGTCCCCCAGCTGCCAGTGGGGACACGGCACGTCGCCACACTGGCGCATGCTGGCTGGCTTCACCTCCTTGGCACACTCAGAAGCTGGCTGCCCGTGAAGGTCCCGGCACTCCACCACGCGCCTCTGCCAGCCTCGACCACAGGACTTGGAACACTCGCCCCACTCCTCGATGACCCATTCAGAGAAAGTCGGGATGGCGTTGAAAGACTCCTTCCTCTTCTTCTGCACAAAGTAGGTGTATTTAATCTTCGATCGATGGGCATTGCCAACCGTGAGGACCTGGATGGTCAAGGGCTCTTTGAGAGGGCTGAAGCTGCGGATTCTTTCCAAGGCTGCAGAGGAACCGCTGTACCTCAGGATGCTGCCTTTGTGGGTAATGTCCTGCTCTAAGGTGGACAAGGTAAAGTCGCCATTCAGGATGTAGGTGCCATCGGCGGCTTTGATGGCGAGGAAGCTCCCATTGTTTTTGGCCCCTTTCGGATTCCGTTGTTTCACCTCAACGTTTGTGGCTCCCGTTGGAATGGTGACAACATCATGATATCCAGGTCTGCAGGTGGGAAACAAACACATATCATAATGTCTCACTGACCGGTGAACTCTAATAAGTAAAACCGGAAAACATGGTCATCATTTACGATGTAATTTTTACCAGCCCTGTTCAAAATCGCACCTCAAGAATCAGCTATTTGGGGAAAAGGGCATTTTAGTACTTACTTGGCAGAAGTCACCGATCCTGATATTTTCTTGCAAGTAGATCCATTTCCTCCACAGATACCGCATTTATCGAACTTCTTCTTTGAGTCAATGATGCGATCGCAACCGGCTTTGACACACTGTCCTTGCACGCAGACAGAGGTCGAATCCGGGCTGCAGGGAGTTCCATCTACCACCTAGAAGAAGAAAACGTCTTTCTAGTATATCTCGGGTGACAGCCAGCAAGGAAAGAGATAATGCTAGAGCGACAAGGGTTTAGCTCATTATCGTACATCTCTTGCCTAATGATTACAATTAAACAGTATATACAACATACTACACTTTAAGCCTTTTTTTTTTTTTTTTGGTAATTTGTTTATAGACTGTCTCATTTCTAGTCAAATCAATGAGAGCAGAGTTTTCTGGCCACTTGGCGGTATATTAATAATTGATTTGAGTATTAACTGCTCAGGCCTTGGTACCTGGTATCTGGCAAAAGCAGGTGTTTAATAATCACTAGTTGGAAGTGGAATCTCTATCTGGAGAGCATTTTTATACTGGAAGAGCTGCTAATGACATACCTGATCATCTTAAACAAGCTCAATTCCATTTTCTACCTCCAAGCCAGATGTATCCTCCTCAGCAACACAATGCTTCTACGCTAAGCTCCAAATATGACAGTCATTCATACTCAAGACTTCCATTTGAATAAATCCCTCTGCACAGGTCCCTGCTGGTTTTCTGGGAACCACCAAGTCGGGACCATGCCTACGCTATTTTTTGGAACCACTGTCCAGGTCACCATGTTAGTTTACCTGCTCATGAAAAAAAGAAAAACTACACTAGCAAGAATACATAACTGCAAGAGTCGCTAAGCTGGATTCAAGCTTCCTTTTTAACCTACAACATCACCCACAGAGCAGGCAGTTATCAATGGAGCCGAAAGAAAGGAGTTTGATTTTGAAATTGAAGCTCTTCCTAAAGACAGTTCATCAAAGAGATTCCGGAAAGGGAGAGCAAGGCAATGCTTTGATTCAAAGGGGCAAATGAAATACGACCACTACCTTGGGCTGCAAAACGAAGAAGTAGCCAACGCCTTTGGCTTGACAGATGAGTTTGCACCTGTCCTTTGGTGAAACGCCAGCGTACTTAGGCGTCCACTCAACAACAGGTCCACTCCCAAAGGAAGTTTTGGAGAAGTCGTTGTGTGCCTCGCACTGTTCCTCTCGGAAGGATTTTCCTGGGAAGAGAAGGATAGGATGACATTATTCGATTTGAAACCTCCACTTCCTGATGGCGGGTACATCTTTCTGCTTTCCATCTCTACTCACCGTTGGTCTCTGGACAGTCGTCGATGTTGCACGACCTGTAACGCACACGTTTGCCTTCGCAGTACTTCCCTCCGTTCTTTGGCACCGGGTTGTCACATTCCCTCACTGTGTATTGAACTCCTCCACCACAGGTCCTGGAACAGTCTCCCCAGGGTCCCCATGGCCCCCAGCTGCCATGAACAGGTGTCTACAGAAAGACATGAATCATCAGTGTTAGAATCGATGACAGCTGGGCACATTGGTGCACGCCTTTAAGTGCAGCCTATGGAGCACGGCTGGGACTGGGGATTGCTTGGGTCCGCAGGTTCAAGACCCGCTCGGGGCAACATAGTGAAAATTAGTCCCCAAAAGTAAATATCTGGGTGTGGTGGCATGCGTCTGTCATCCCAGCTACCTGGGAAGCTGAGGCTGGGGATTGCTTGAGTCCATGGTACCCCAGGCAACGTGAGCCTGCGTTTCCCTGGGCAAAATAGCAAAACCTAGTCTCAAAAAAAAAAAATCTGTGACAGAGAACTTTCAAGAAATAAAAGAGAAAAAACAAGGAACAGAGACTCCATTGTGAAAAATAACTATTTTGGATTCTTGCCAGAGAACATAGAGACAATAATGAACCTTTTTGCACACTCTGTTCCTTTCCTTTTGGGATTTTCAAGGGTGTGTGTGTGCGTGCATGCGTGTGGCAGTATAGAAAAACTTACATCAAAATGGTTCTTGTCAGTATTGTTCACACACTTGCCGTTGACACACCATCTCCCTTCCCCGCAGCTGGTGCCATCCGCCCAGGGAAAGTGTTTGGTTTGGCACACCTGCAACCCGCCAGAGGTGCCGGAGCACCAGAGAGTCGTGCATGTGCTGGCTGCATCGTGGCAGTGACTGGACTCCTCCCCAAAAGTAAACTGGCACTGTCGGTTGGCATCATACAAGGTCCCGGGGAGATCAGAGGGAAGCTGTATGGGGCTCTGGGGTTTGTCCATCAAACACTCCCCTGAAAAGAGAAAAGATCAATCAATATGAATCAAGAGCAAATCAGTTTCAGGAAACACTTATCCTAGGGGAGACTATACTGCAGGGTGATTTGAAAGCTGCAGAACTATTGGGGAAAATCACTTGGGAGACGTAGATGAAGATATTATCCGCAGTGAGGTATTTCTGTAATAACAATGGCAGGAAATTACTATTCTGCACAATATTGAAATGAATGGGCTTTGGGTTGGCAGCACTGTCTTTGATTGGGACTTAGAGACTCAAATGCATGATTGTGAACATGGGAGTTGTGCTGAAGGAGGGAAAATAAAAAAAAAATCAAAAAGAAATGCGTGACGCAGATCAGGTGCCATTAAGTAAAAGGAGCTGCAGGAGTAACATGCATGGAGCTAGAAGGAATCATGTTAGCGGAAATAAGCCAGAAAGAAAGAAATGTGGGCTGGTCTCACTTACATGAGGAATATAGGGGAAAACAAACAAATGGATAAGAAAACTTGAAATCTGTCAACAGACCTGAAGCATAGAGCAAGAGAGGGGGAGGAGGTTAAAATCGGGGGTGGGATGGGCACAAGAGATTACGATGGTTCATAGGTGATAAGGAGGTGGGAGAACCTTGGGGTAGACAATGATATAAAATATGTGTGTGCATGCACTCAATCTTAAAAAATAAAAAAGGAAGATTATTACTTACAAAAAAAGAATACTGAAAATAGCAAAAAAATTAAATAAGAAGAGAAAGAAAGAAAAAGCAAGCAAGCAAGAAAAGACAGAAAGAGATAGAACGCAAAAGGAGCTGCAGCACCTTACCATGACCATTATCCAGAAATGACGTGATCATGTAGGCACTGCAGGGAGACCACGGCTGGCTGCGGTCCAGATTGGAGAGCATGGACGCCATCATGTGGGAGTCCCGGGACACACCATTTATGCTGGCACACTGCTTGGCCTCATCATGCGGCATGTTAAACACGTGGCCTAAAAAGAAATCAGAACCCCGCCCCGTTCAGTGACAAATTATTTGAATTTTTTTTTTTTTTCCCATCAGGGATTCTTGGTCTAAAAGTGATATTTGTAAAGAAAGAAATATATTTTGGAGCCTGTCTGTTGTAGAGACAATGTGTATATTTCACAGCATCAAAGCTAACATATCAATTGCCAAAGGTCCATAGGATCCTATGATCTGAGTTTGGATTCTTTTTTTTTTAAAGACTAGATCTTGCTAGGTTGCCAGGGGTAGTCCTGATCTCGCGGACTCAAGTGATCTCCATCCTCAGCCTCCCAGGTAGCTGGGATTTATAGGTACACCGGCACCACACTTGGCTATTTTTCAAGACTAGGTCTTGCTATTTTGCCCGGGGTAGTCCTGAACCCACGGATTCATGTGATTCCTAGCTCAGCCTCCTGAGGCTCGGATTACAAGCGTGCGCCACCTCACCGGACTGAGTTTGGATTCTAATAAAGATCATCATGTTTGGAACACCGGAAAAATGCATCTTGTGGTTTCAAGGAAACCTTAGCCCCTAAAATAGCAATAAGAACTGCAAGCTCTCATTCCTAAGCTAGCATTATTTATCATACTGAATTTATGAATGGGGTTTGTTACCCTGAACCGAACTTACCTAATTCGTGGGCTGTGGTGAAGGCAGCTTGTAAGCCGTCATCTTCGATGACCGAGCAGCTTCTGCTGGGGTCACATATTGTTCCCACATCAGCCATCCCAAGAGTATCACAAGTCTGGGCCCCGCATAAGTCCTAAAAGGAACAAAGGTATATCTTATGAATAGGGACAGGGCATGAGTTTTGAGTCCTAGTTTTGGGCAGGGCGGGCTGTTGTTCCACATAAGGTGTGGCACATCTATATTAAGTTTTGTTGAGCTGTGCTTTGGTGGTATTCACCTGGCTCTAAGATTCCTCTACATGCTATTCAAATAGGACTGTCAAATTCTAAACATCCAAGTCATGACATAAGTGACCAAGACAGTCAATGAGAAATATGTGAGTGCAAGATTGTGGGCGAAATGTCCTCGATTGGCAGGTTTGGCCCAAAGACAGAAGGTCATTTCCCCCTCACCTGTCTGGTGAAGAGAATAGCCGTGTCATAGTGTTCTGCATCCCGGTCACTGAGTGGGTTGTGCTGCTTTTGCCAGTTGCAAAAGTTCCTCAGTGTGAGGGCAGCATTGGAAGTCACTTCTGGCCCCTTTTGCTCCTCGTAGATGACCAGGATCTTTACCACCACCAGGCTGACTGAGTTCCGGATGCTGGGATGCTTGTACAGTCTGGCGGCCACGGAGAACAAGGTGAGAAGGTAGTGCTTCAGACCACGGCCGTGGAACTCCGCCATGGACTGGTCCGCCACCAGCATGGTTTCTACGTAGCGGGGGCTGGACACAAATCGCTTCTTTCTTACACTTCCTGTTCCTGCAAAGAAACGAGAGCGATTGTTCAGGGCAGTCTAGGCAAGCATGGCTGCCTTATCTGATCATCTGAGAGGTTAACCCATCACAGAGAATAAAGCCCAAATGCCCGGACCACCACTAACAAAAAGATTGGCATCTCTCTTTGCTGAAAATATTCCTCTTTGCTACCATATAGGTATATATTTAAATATAAGTGTAGGGCTAGGCCAAGAATCGCTTGAGTTCGCGGGTTCGAGACCTGCCCGGAGCAACATAGTGAGACCCGGTCTCAAAAAATAGCTGGGCGTGGTGGTGCATGCCTGTAATCCTAGCTAGCTGGGAGGCTGAGACTGGGGATCACTTGAATCTGTGGTACCCCGGGCAACATGAGCCTGTGGTTCCTTGGGCAACAAAGCGAGACCTAGTCTCACAAATAGATAAACACATACATACATGTTTATATGTATGCAAATATATGTCAATATAAATATGTATATGTATTTGTATGTATTTTATATTGTATATATTATATACATATAAATATGCATATGTATATATTTAAATCCAGAGGCCATGGGCTCCCCCGGGATCAGTTCAGATTCCTTTCTTTTTCTTTCTTAGTAGGATTCTTTGATGCTCTCGGAGACTCCACTATGTCAGCCCGGCTGTGCGCGCTGCGTCCCACCCAGCTGTAGTGAAATGTGGAGCAAGAGCTGCGGGCTCAGCCTCACGGGCCAGAAGCTCAAATCCTGAATGAGATCATCGGGCTCCACGTGGAAGGCCTAGGGTAGGGCTGGGGCCTGGGCCAAGGGGCGGGGCCTCTGCCAAGGGGCGGGGCCTCTGCCAAGGGGCGGGGCCTGAAGGACTCTCAGCCTGCACAGCTCTGCTCTCTCATTCCAGGGGTCCCTGGGGTGCAATGCGCTGCTCCTGCCAGTGGCTCCTGCCAAATCCGGGCACAAGGACCACCCACTCTGCCTTGCAGCCTCTGGGAGACTAAATCCTCGACTAGTGCCCTAGCAAAGGATCCCTCCCCCAGGCTGGCTGAAACCCAGACCTAAACCGGGTTGGGACCACCTAACCTATACCAGTCGCTGACGCACAGAAGGCAAGAGAGCTTTCCAAAAAGGCGGACTTGAGGCAGAGCGGAGGCATGACCAGAACAGGACGCACAGCGCGTGCAGCAGGCAGAGGGAGCCTCGCAGGAAGGACAGGGGTGACTGTAGCTAAGAGCGGTCGGTGGCCGCGAGAGGGAGTGCCAATCCCCGGCCGGGAAGGCGCGGAGAGGCGGGCGCGCTGGGCCCAGACCTCCCACGCAGGGTGTGCAGAGGGGCCCGGTGACCTGCCAGCCGGCCGGGGTCAACCTCTCAAAGGGGGCCGGGGCCAGTGAACAGAGTCGGTGGAGCGGAGCGGCCATCCAGACCCACGGGTTGCGCGCTCCGAGGTCTTCCTCTGTGCCCGGCCCCCCAGTTCCACCTCGCTCTGCACAGCGGTCACAAAACTAAGCTCACAGCAGAGCTGCCACCGGAGCAAAGCACAGAGGTGCACAGGTTAAAATGTCCCCAAACAGACGAATGGATGAAAAAGATGTGGGGTGTATACCCAGTGGCATATTACTCGTCCATTAAAAAGGACAAATCTGATGCATTTGCGATAACATGGATGGACCGAGAAGAAAACATCTTAGCAGAAGCAAGTCAGAAAGAAAAAGACACCAAATGGTTTCACTAATATATGGACAACCAACTTGGAGGTGGGGGGGGGGCAGCTGGAGCGGCCAGGGAGGGGAGGTGGTGGGGGACCCCGGGGGATTCCAATGATGTGAAATACACATATAAATAATTTCTACAATCAGGCCGGGCATGGTGGTGCATGCCTGTAGGTGGCAGCCTAGAAAGCCACTGCCCGGGCCAGGGATCGCGGTTCGAGAACCGCCAGGGGCACATAGCGAGACCTACTCCCCCAAAAATAGCTGGGCGTGGTGGCACGCGCCTGTAATCCCAGCTACCTGGGAAGCTGAGGCTGGGGATTGCTTGAGTCTGTGGTACCCCGGGCAACGTGAGCCTGCGGTTCCACGGGCTAAAATAGCGAGACCTAGTCTCAAAAAAAAAAAAATCATTAAAAAACATATAAATGCACAGGACGAGGGGGAGAAGCCACACACGCCCACATTCAGGGGCAAGGAGGAAGGGGGCCAGGGTTCCCTTCCCAGTCGACACGCTTCGCCCCAGGCAGCCCTCTGGATCATTCATCCTTGGGACAAGCGTCGCCGTGTTCCGGATTTGGTGACCTCGCCAACCCAGACCTCAGGTCACACTCCACACCAACCCCCTCCTCCTGCCCGGACCCTGGGAATGCGCCCTCCAGCTGCGCCCCGCAGAGAAAGTGGGGAGAAGGGGGTGCACGGAGAGACAAGCGAGCGCAGTTCCCGGGGGG
>PVHY01027247.1:0-16421 GCA_004024945.1 Uropsilus gracilis
TAACGACTCTGGCATCGGCCTAAAATGTTATTTCTCTGCTGACTTGAGACACGCCGTGTGCTGTTGACTTGGGAAATATCATTATTATATATATCGAGACAAGTTGTTGGTCGAGGTCCATCTCGGTTTCTGAGCATGGTTCCTGCTCCCCCTGCAGCCAATGAGCCGTAGAGCCTGGGTCCCCGCTGAGAAGAGGCTGGGGCAGGATCCACAGCCAGGACTGTCTGGCTTTCCCCAAGTCCTCCGGGAAGGGGACTTTCCTCCCTCCTGATCCTGATCCCCCTCTGGCTACGGCGAGCCTGACCTGAGCATGGGGTTGCCAAGCGGCACCTGTCCACAGCCAGCCGTGGCCAGGAGCGGGAGGGCCAGTGCTGACCGTGGCCCCTCAGCTGCTGCTGCTGCTGACCCGCTGTCCAGGGTGGGGTCAGTCTCAGTGTCCCTGGTCCTTTCCACGGCCACCTCCTGCAGGTGCCCCTGGTCCCCAGCCCTGTGGGGTCCACGTTCCACTCTGGGCTCCTGTGCGGTCCTTCCCACCAGCCCTGGAGCATGGACGCCGGGAGCTGGGGCACTGCAGGGACAGACACACGGTCTCGGACAGGAAATGTTTGGGGTCCCATACCCACAGCCGAGGGGGACAAAGGAAGACAGAGGGGAGAGTTGGGCTTGGAGCCAGCAGGTCTGGGGGGCCTCGCCCTCACTGCTGTGCTTTGGGGAAAATGTGTAACTGCCCCCAGTTTCCTCCTCTCCGAAGTGGGGCACACTCGCTCCCAGGACTGTTGGGAGGACGATGGAGGAGCCCTTCCCTCTGCTCCCCTGTCCTTCAACCTCTCCCTGCAGGTGCACAGCGGCTACACTTGGGGTGTCTACCCAGACACGGCCCTGCTCTCGCATCCCTGCACACACCTCCGCACCCTACAGAGCGGTGAAGGGGCTGGGCCAAGGCTCCGCAGCATCCCAGCTCCTGTCTCCTCTCAGCCATCGGGCGGCCTCCCCTAGGGCTGCTGTTGCCATGGCACCCAACACAGGCTCAGGCCCCGAGCCAGGACCGGCTCCCATCACCCATGCAGGGCAAGTCCTCTCTGTTGGACTCGGCAGGGAGATCTAAGGAGGACAAAGGGTGGTGGGGAATCCGGACTGTCCACCGGAGGGGCCAGGGTTGGGCTGGGGGCCAAGGAGGCTCCTTCTGCCTTAACACCCCCTGAGGAAACACACAGTTCCCTTGGGGGACTGTGACGGGGCCAGGCAAGGCCTGGAGCTAGAAACCGGGCCACACAGGGTCCCTGGTGGCAGCACTGGCCAGCTCTGGTCACCCCCACACCCGCCAGGACCAGGTAGCCGGAGGCAGCCGTTGCTGATGTCAGCCCCAGTACACAGCCCCTCAGCTGGTTCCCCTGGGAGCCCCCATGCCCTTTGCTGGTCCCTGCACTGTCATGGATGTCCCCACCTGTCCTTGCACTTGGCAGAGGGACTGGAAACTCTGGGAGGGGTTGTCTCCATGACAACAGCCATCACAATCAGAGGTGGAGTTTGCCCTTGGAACGTCCCTACCATGCAACTATATATATGTGTGAGCTTGTGAGTGCAAGTGTGAGTGTGTGGGTGTGCGTGTAAGTGTGCAAGAGTGTGTAAGTGTGTGAGAGTACATGTGTGAGTGTGTGAAGGTGTGAGTGTGTGAGCATGTGTGTGAGTAGGTGTGAATGTGGGTGTGCGTGCATGTGTGTAAGAGAGTGTGAGTGTGTGTTGTGTGAGGGTTGCGAGTGTGAGTGTGCGTGTAAGTGTGTAAGAGTCTGTGAGTGTGAGAGTAAATGTGTGAGTGTGAGTGAGCATGTGTGTGAGTGTGTGTGCATGTAAGTGTGTAAGAGTGTGTGGGTGTGCGTGTAAGTATGTGAGGGTGTGAGGGTGTGAGTGAGCATGTGTGTGAGCGTGTGTGTATGTGTGAGTACGAGCATGCGCGGGTGTGTGGGTGTATGTGAGTGTGTGGGTGTGAGTGTAAGTGTGTAAGAGTGTGTGAGTGTATGTGTGTGAGGGTGTGTGTGGGTGTGAGTGTGTGTATAAGTGATTTAGGTTTTGCCCCATCAGTGAACATACCAGATGGCACTTTGTCACACGGTCCGTCGGACCCAGGCCAGCATTTCTCTTTGAGTCCTGAGCCCTCCCACCCGTGCCCCCGAGGGCCCCGTGTCCGGCACATCCATGGTTGTACCGGCAGGGCCTTGGTGCACGGCTGTGACCAGCGCTGTGCTGAATGGCCATGGCGGGCCCCTGCTCTGTGCTCGCCATGTTCCCCTCATCCGGCTTCCAGCCCTCGCCCTGCATTCCTTCAAGACTGGACACCAGATCTGGCCGCCGGGAAGGTTTGGTGTGGCCGCAGGTGACTCCACCTGGCGGTCACCGTCCTCTGGCAGAGAGGAAGGAGTGTGCACACACGGGGGAGGGCGCCATTTTGGATCAGAAAGGGGGGTTCCGCAAGAGTTGTTTGTGTCGCCTGTTTGTAGCTCGTGCCAAGGTGGCATCGGGAGCCCGTGTCTAGGCCTCGCAGCTGCCATCTTGCCTGCCAGGGTCCTACGGGACCCCCATAAATGCTTCCTGAGTGTGACCTCAACGCCTCCTGCTGCTTCTGTGGGTCTCAGCCGGGGGCCTGTGAACGTGCCCGCTGAGGCTGCCCGCGCTGTCCAGGCCACGGCCCCGGGTGCCACCCCGTGCCAGGCCGGCCCTGGGGCACAAGGGCCCTGTCCAGCTGCCCAGGGGTCCATGGAGGAAGCAGAGTGGAGAACGCTCGGTCTGTCTGGCCCCATCGGAGGCTGGCACGCAGAACCCAGACATCCTGGACTTCCTGTGAGCTCTGCTGCGCCCCAGGCGTGAGTCCAGGGGGGCTCCTCCCTGGGGCCTGCGCCTCGGGGCGTCCCCAGCCCTGCCAAGGGGCCACCCCTGGAGCCAAGCACTCCTCAAGGCTGGGGGAGCTACCAGGCCCTGCTCCGCAGCCAGCACGAGGGGCCCAGCCCCCCACCCCTGCGCCTTCATCCCTGGCCCCTACCGACCCACGCCCAGAAACTCCCCCGCTCCGGGGAGAGGCCAGCGGCTCTGGAGCGTGACACTACCTGGCTCTGTCCTGTCAGGACAGCCCCCCCCCCTTGTCTACAGTGGCTCTGCCTGGAGGAGGCCGGGTCAAAGACCCCCTGGGGAGAGGGCGCAGGACAGTGTGTTTGTTGCTAGAAAATTCTGGAGGTGAGGCCTGGGGCTTGGGGGGGGTGGGGTAGCCTGGCCAGGCTGGGGGGCAGGGGGAGGGGGCTTCAAACCTCCTGTGGTCAGAGCTGCGGAAGAGAAGGTGAGGACAAGACAAGGATTGGGGTGGAGAAAGGCACCCCAGCTTAGGGGAGACCCGGGGGCTTCCAGGTATGTGTGTCAGCGCCTGATTGAGGTCCCAGCAGCTCCATCTTCAGGCCTCCCTGGAAGATCTGCCCCAAGGGGTGGAGGGGAAGGGTGGGGTCAGGGCCAGGGACTGTGCTTAGGAGTGCAGACAGCCTCACCTCCTTCCCTCTCACGATCCACCCTCGCCTCCCCCTCCCTCCTAGCACACAAGGCCTGTCCAGCTGGGGAGCCTGGGAAACGCCCTTTGTCTGGGATCGCTGCATCCAAGGAAAGTGCTTGGGAGAGCTGCACCCAAGAGGCCCCGGGAGATGCCAGGAGGCAACCGGACTGGATGGGTCTGGCTCTGGAAAACACACCTGCTGGGGGCAGCCTGGAGCAGCCCAGCAGGAGGCCTGGTGGTAAACAGGAGGGAGGTGGGGCAGCCCAGGGAGAGCTGCAGCTGCTGCTGCTGCTGCTGCTGCTGCTGCTGCTGCTGCTGCTGCTGCTGCTGCTGCTGCTGCTGCTGCTGTGCTGTTGTTCTGAAGTGGAGAGCGGGAGGCCATGGCTGTGGAGGCCCGGCGGCCCCCGGGGAGCTGAGGCAGCCAGAGGGAGCTGTCCCCGGGGGCCTGCGTGACAGGCCAGGTGTGTGCACATACAAGCTCCTACACACACACCCGGACATAACATCCTCACACGCAGTTCCATTCAGACACTCCGTGCCTGCACACACAGCCCTGCACGTATACCCCGTGCGCACTCGCGTGCACAGATGCCCCCCGCGTACACAAAGACACACACAGCCTTCCAACATCCGGGGTTTCGGGGGGGGGAGGCAGGCAGCGGAGTCCTGGTGTGACCGCCTCTTGGCTGGAGAACGTGACCTATCACTGAAGCCCCCGTGAGCCTCACCTTCCCCATCTGCCAGGCAGAGCCGCCTGCCCTGCCCTGTTTATCGTGAGGTTTGACATATTAATCGCCAGTTGACTGAGGCTGGCATGAGTCACTCCCCCATTCAGTTAAGGGAACTGCTCCTCAGCGAGGTAAGGGAGGACCCGAAGGGCCTAGGGCCACTTAAAGGGTGTCTGACCCAGAGACGAGGTGTCTGTACATTCCCACATCCATCATCGCGCCACACACCCATGTGAGTAAGCAACCGCATGCACACGCACCCCGCGGGCACACACGGTGGCGGCAGCGGTTGCCAGTTCGGTGCTTCACAGACGTTCGCCCTGAGCAGATCATACCTCACTGCCTCCCTCAAGGGCCTGGGGCAAGTAATAGAACCTGCAGATAACAGGACAGTGAGGGAGGGTCTGACAAGGACCCTGGGTACAAGTAGCAGAACTGACTGCCCCACAGGACAGCGAGGGAGGGTCTGACAAGGACTCTCTATACGAGGCCACTGAGGACCCAACTTCTCCCCATCTCACTGTTCACCACATCACTGCAGAATGGCTGCTGTGGCACCAGACATCTTGTCTGCCCTCCAGCATGGGAGAAAAAGAAAGGTGGTCAGGGAGACCTGTGCTCTCACACCCATCTGTTTTACAAGAACGCAAAGCATCACCTGGAAGTACCCGCCATGTTTCCTGAGCTGAATGTCATGGGCTTTCCTGAGCTGAGTGTCATTGCCCGAAACTGGGTCGGTGACCACGTCTAGCTCCACGGGAGGCCAGGGAAGAGCGAATCCGGCAAAACAGTTCAGGGCCCCACTGCTGACCCGAACAATAAGGCGAGATTCACCTGCTGGGACTGGACGCTCTTCAAAATCAGCCTTCTCTTGGCCAGTACCAGGTGGGGAAAGCCCAGCTAAAGGTCTGTGGCGCTTGTGCCCCTGCGGCCAGCAACTCCATGTCCCATCCCTCCTCCAGGGGGCAATGTGAGGACAGAAGACACCAAAGGCACAGGGGGTTGAACGCCCTGGGGAGAGAGGAAAGGACCTAAGTTCTCCCCTCGGGGCCACGCAGTTGCGCTCACAAAGGTGGCAAACTCAGTCAGAAAGAGACCTGCCACTGACAGCCCCGGGGGGGGGGGGGGGGGGCCTTGGCTGTGTGTTCACAGCTGGCCCCAAGCCTTAGCCTCCGTGTCTGCGTCCCCAACCCACACCTCTCACAGCGCAGCTCTCAAGCCCAGACCCTGGCCGGGCGCGGCGTGACGGACCCCCTCGGCCCTGCTGCCCACCTGCCCGCCCGGGAATGTCTTACAGCCTGATGTCTAGGGGACGCTGGGGTCTGCTTTTTCTGCAAAGAAGTGGGGGTCACGTAGACGTGCAGAGGCTCGGGGCGCCCCTCTCTGCGAAGCCCAGCACCCTAGGGCCTGCTGGGAGAGAAAAAGCCCTGGGCAGCCCCATACGGAGATGTCTGCTGATGGCGGGTGGACCTTCTGGAATCAACTTCAAGGCCACTGACAGAGCTGGGGAGCCGCAGCTGTGCCCGACACGGACACCAAGGTCCCCCCCCCGGGCACCCCGAGCGTCCTTTCTTGGAGATGTGTCCCTGTTCTGGCTTGGCCCGGGGCCTCCTCTTTGGGATTCTGTCGACGCCCCGTGTGCCCGGCCCAGCCTACGGGTCCTGGGAGGAGGCCTCAGCCCCAGGAAGCTGAGGTCAAGCTGTCCCCGCCTTGAAGGTCCAGCCCGGGTGCCCACTGCAGGGCCTCCAGCTGGACCCGCTCCAGCACCCCTCGCGGCACCCCGAGCCACGTGGCCCCAGCACGTCCCCTCCCGAGACTGCAAGTCCTCGGACGTGCTTGTGGGCGTTGAGGCTGCGGCCTCCTTCCCCTGGCGGGGTGGGGGCAGGACTGTTTCACCCAAAGGGCTTGGTTCTCTCTGTTACGGTAACCGGCCGTGGTGGCGCACGGCTACAATCCCAGCCTAGGACGGGAGGCTGAGACTGGGAATCACTTGAGTCATGGGTTCGAGACCTGCCCGGGGCAACATAGCGAGACCTAGTCTCAAAAATTAGCTGGGCGTGGTGGTGGGTGCCTGTTATCCCAGCTACCTGGGAGGCTGAGGCTGGGGATCACTTGAGTCCGGGGTACCCCGGGCAACATAGCGAGACCTAGCCTCAAAAAGAAAAGAAACAAAAGCCCTTGTTATGGCACCGTGGAGACCAGACCAGGGCACACGGGGCCGGGGACACGGCAGGGCCGGGCTGCTTCTCTCTGGCCGCAGGGAGGAGGGCGGGGGCGGCGATTTGGGGAGCTCCCCATTCCGCCATCCACCAAGGCTGAGGCACCCCTGGACCTCACCAGAGCCTCAGCACAGCCTCAGCACAACAGTGAGGTGGCCACTGTTGGCACCATCCTGGGCCACGTGGACAGGGCTGCCATGAGGCCGTGACGTGCTGTGAGGGGGTGCAGGGGGAGCAGGGGGAGCTGGGATCGCAGGACCAGATCCTGGAGGTGCTCAGTCCTCGGGCGGAGCCCTGGCTCCCAGCTGGGCCCACAGGGCCACCCACGGCCACTTGACAGTATCTGGAGACGTCGTGGGTTGTCACGAGCAGGCGGGGTGCTCCTGGCATCCTGTGGATGGAGGCCAGAGAGGCAGCTGAACACCCCACGATGCACAGGACAGCCCCCCATACACACATAGAGTTATCTGAGGCCCCAAATGTCCAGTGCCCCTCTGGACCGGCAGGGAAGTGGCCGGAGCTCAAGAGCGGAACACAGAGCCCCCCCATAATTGGATGGGGTGGTGCACCTGGCAGAACCCCATGTAGGCTGACTCTGGAGGGGACGCACGGCCTTCATCTGGCTCTGGGGTGGGAAAGCTGCTGACCGTGAGACGTCCTGACCCCTCCCTCGGGCTGGACAAGCCCCAGCGGGGCCACAGGGACCAAGCAGAGGGCCAGGCCCGCTGGACCGGAACAGGCAAGTTGGTGGCCTCAGGCCCCGCGGACCCCCAGCAGGATGTGTGTGAGCTCCCAGCTGCCATTCCGGTCCATCCCCTCCTTCCCCGCCAGAACTGCAGCCCTGAACGAGGGCACCCCAAAGAGGACAGAGGGTGCAGGCCAGGGCCCTCACCTCACCCCAATACCCCAGCACCTTCCAGATCGAACCCACTCCCTGCATTGGGCCACCCAGCCCCGTGACCTGGCCTTGACCTGCTCTTCTAGCCATTCCCCTGACCGTTCACACCCCTGAACTCATCGGGGATCCTGCAAGGAGGGTGCCCTGCTCCTCCCCACCCCACCTTGCCCCGCCCAGGACTGACCCAGCCGTGCCCATCCTGCTGAGAACCCCAGTTTTGTGTCACCCAGACCTGCCCATCTCCAAACAGACAGTGAGGCCTCACTGCTTCCAGCCAGCGCTAGCTGTGCTTGAACTTGAGAGAAAGAGATGCACCTGGGGCTGGGGGCCTGAGCTGGTCCGGCTTTCATGCCACTAGCACCTATAGCGCCTATAGCGTCTATAGCGTCTATGACCAGCAGCTGTGGTGTTGCGCGCTCCCCGGGATTGTCCAGGCCAGCCAGCAGGTGCGCGCATGTGTGAGTGGGGTCACCTGGGCCAGGGAGGGGACGATAAGAGGGCGGTGTCACCCTGGGGGGAGAGCGTGTGTCCTTACTGCCTGCTTTCCCCGGTTCACTGTTGAAGAGTCCTGTGGAGATGAGGCAAAGGCTCTGACTTTCTTCCCTGCGCTGTTAGACCCGAGAATGAACCTGCCAGGATGAGGACGCGTGCAAAACGCTTGGCGAGCTGCGGCTTCAGCCACACCTTTCTGCTGGGGTACTTGAGCTTAAATAATACAGAAAAGGGCAGAGATGAGATAAAAGCCGGCTTTGGGGACAAGCCCAGCTAGCATCCCGGCAAACATCCTCTCACACACCCTGCGGTGCGAACACACACCTGTAAATGTGTGTTGACAAGGTCACGTCAGTGGGAGCTCTGTATCCGCCATCAAGTGACTCCTCTTCCCTTCCTCCACACGCCATGTAGAACCTTCCACTAGAAGCAGATGCCTCCGTGTGTGGCTCTCCCTCTGCCTTGCAGGGAGCTGGTCTATTCAGTCTGTTCTTAGGGACCTTGAGATTATCTGCACTTTCTCTGTTTTATTAACAATATCCTCAGCCGGGTGTGGTGGCGCTCACCTGTAATCCAAGTACTGGGAAGCAAGAGGCCAGAGATTGTTTGAGTTCGCAAGTTCGAGACTACCCCGGGTAACATAGTGAGACCTGATCTCGAAAAGCAGTTGGGCGTGGTGGTGGATGCCTGTAATCCCAGCTACCTGGGAGGCTGAGGCTGGGGATTGCTTGAGTCGGCGGGATCAGGACTACCCCCAGCAACATAGCGAGACCTAGTCTCAAACACAAAACAAAACAAAACAATATCTTCTTGAGGACCCTGAAAGAGTCTCGGCCCACCCGATGGGCTCCTTACATTTGGGATGTGTTGGCACATCTGAAACTGCGCAGCCTGTTTCCAATTGGCCTTCAGAACAATGACTCTAGTTGATACTTTGGCCCAAGTAACGACATTTAACGGCTAGTGTGGCTTGTCCCACCTGCGGTCTCCCGTCCTCCTCCCACACACCTACCCGGGCCAGCAGTGCCTGTCCTTTGGACCAGTCCATGCTGGGAGGGGCGTCCCTCTGCTCTCCCCTCAATTATGCCATCAATTATGCCGTCAATTTTGCCTGCCTCAGCCCAGTCTCAGCCCTGCCCGTCGCCTTGACCATGTTGTGGTGCTACGTGAACCAACTCCCTGTGGTTGTCTGCCTGGCTCCCCCTTTACACGGAGGCCTGTGCTCCCCTGTTCCTCAGCCACTGTCCCCCAAAACTGGCACCGGACAGGCTTGGGTGGAGGTCTCCTTATCCTGCAGACGGGAGCTCTGGGGTCTTAGCATGGGGGTGAAGGGAGAGGAAGCCCATTCATCATCACTCTGAACTGACCCGGAGTTGCCATTCCCTTGATCACCCAGGCAGGGAGGTCATAGACGAAAGCGCTCACACATCCATCTCATACGGATGCCCGGGGGGCGGCTGGGGGGAAGGGGTCTCCCCTTGCTACAGATGAAGAAACTGAGGCTCAAAGCAGCTTCATTATATGCCTGAGGGTTCACGGCCAAGGCTGACATGGACCCAGTGTCCCTTGGTGCTAGGCCCACCTGGCTCCATCTCTGGCTGACAGGCATTGCGCTGGTGTCCGCCTCACCCATAGCCCGCCCCCAGAGGCCTCGAGTCCACCCTGCCACCCATCAGCCAGCCTGTGCTAGCCGGGCTGCCCAGCCTCTCCTGGAGCTCCCAGCTGGGCCTGAGCTGGGGCGGGTGCCGAGGGAGGGCGCACACAAGGGCCCCTTTGTGCCCGTTGCTACGGGCCTGGCTGTATTTACTCAGCCTTGGTAAACAGGAGGTGCCTGGAGGCCTCTGTTATGACAACTTAAAGAGCATTTTCTTTCCTTTCGGAGGCTGCTCCGGTCCAGGACGGCTTGGGGAGATTCCCCAGCTCGGAGGGGCTTCCCCAGGCTGGGCATCCTCCCCACGGGGCAGGGCTGGAGGACATCGGAGAGGTCACTCAGCTCGGGCCCTCGAGGCGCAGCTGGACGCTGAGGCCGAGGGAGGGTCGCTGGCCGAGAGCCCTCTGCCCAGCCTGTTGGTGTGTCCATCAGCCACGCACACGCAGGTCAGGAATCCCCAGGCCTCGCCGCCTTCCCCCAGCCCCAGGGTGCGCCGAGAGAGGCCATCTGACCACCTCCCCAGTACTTCCACACAGCCCGCCGAGACAGGGCAACCCAGACCACTGTGGTTTCTGAAGCTCTACCCAGACTCCTCCGGAAAGAGCAACAAGACTCTTGGTGTTCGTGTTTGCAGTTAAGGAAAGGCCACCTTTAACCTTCCCTCCTACACCGAGCCCCCAGGACAAGAGCCCAGTGGCAGTTACTAGCAGAGGATTGCTTTCCCACACATCCTCCCTTAGGGGGGCCGGGGTGCACCCCCAGACGGGGCCCTCCTTGGTGGCTGCAAAATGTTCACTCTGCAGTCATGTCACGCAGATGCACAGGTCACCTCCTTCGGAGGGGACGCCACAGGCTGTCCCAGATGCAGTCACAGGCCTCCAGGGCTCCTGTGTGACCTTCAGCCCCTGCCACTCTCCCTGGCTCCCTCCTCTAGTGCTCTCACAGCTCTGGCTGCCTCTCCCTGACCCAGGGCCCTGCCCAGCCCCACCCCACAAAGGGAACCTGGGAGGGCCCATTCAGGGGGTGGGGACTTGGGACTGGAAGCTCTTTTCTGGGGAGACCCCTGACCCCTGGGCCGATGCCTGCACTTCCAGCGGCCAGGTGCTCCTCCTGCCTGAGCTCCACCCTGGCCTCCTGCCCACACCCCGGGCTCCACAGACAAAGGCTCTGTGTGCCTGGACTCTGTGGACACTTTCGCTGGGAATCCTGTGGGGACCAGGGTGGATTTCCTCAAAGGCGGGGCTAGGCTGTCCTGGGGAGGCCTTCTGACCCCCAGGTCACCCTTTCCTGGCAACCAGCCCAGAGCTCAGGGCCAACCTCTGGGCTTGGCGCAAGCCCGGGGCAGTGTCTCTAAAGGAGCCTGCTGGCTGTCCACCTGGCAGAAGTCAGGTCAGGGGCATGTGGGTCTGACCGGGATGGCACACTCTGGGGCCTCCCCCACCTCAGTGCAGCCAGGCCTGGGTTCTGGAGGCTCCACCCTGATCCCATTCTTAGCCCCTCTACCCTAGCCTGTTGTCCCACACTTTCTGAGCCTGCCTTGGCCAGCTGGTGGGTAGGATGGAGAGAAAAAGGCCCTGTGGGCGCTGAGCCCCGCCCCTGCACTGCCATTATTGGCCCATTTATGGTTGGAGAAGTGAGCTCACAAGGTGGCACATGGAGGCGTGTATAGGACAACGTGGCAGGCAATGCCCCTGGAGCCATTTTGCACCCTGTGTCAGCTGCCGCCTGTGAGAAGGACACAGAGCCCCTCCCTGGCATGCGTCAGCCGAGCGGTACAGCCACGTGGCTCTGCTTCTTTGACCCAAGGGGCAATAAATACTATTCTCCTGGTACAGCGGCTGTAATAAATCCATTTGTTACTTTTTGAGCACTAAGAAAACTACCATGAATCATAATCATTACATAAATCAAATATAACATTCAGCCGACACATTTATCAGAAAATACATACACGGCCATGGGATGATGACAATGAGAATGACAAAAATTACAGGATGACGCTGTCTCGGGGCAAACAAAACAGCTAGGTTCTGCGGCTTCTGGAGATTTCTCAGGTCGAGCCGCTCCAGGGGCTCTGGGATTCTAAGTCAGCTGCCGTGGGCTGGGCTGGTCCCTGGGTTGGTCCCTGCCACTCTCTAGGAATTCCCTGCAAGCCAGCGGAGCTAAGAGGCGTGTGCCTCAGTCCAGTGAGTCACCCCCAGGTGCCCGCTGGGGCCTTTTCCTTCTAGGCACTCAATCCCAAAGGCAGTTGGGGGGGGGTGTCACGGTGTGTCCACTTGATCTTCTCTGACACAGGCCCGTGTTGCGTGTGACACAGGCTAGGCAGGGGACTCCCAACAGGGGGGCCTGATGGAAAACCCCTGCTCTCAAGTATTCCCAGAGGCCCTGTGCATGCAGGGGCCCTGGGCACATGCCAGCACCATGGTCCTCATGTGGGGGTGACAGGACCAGGGGTGAGGATGGGAGAGGTCTACACGAGGTGCCCTGATGGATGTGCCCTGGCTCGGCCCAAGCCTGGCAGAGTCCCAAACGCCCTGAGTTGGTCACTCTGTGCCCGTCACAGAGGACAAAACCAAGGCACCGAGAGGTCAACAGATTGGCCCAAGATCACACAGCTAAGTAAGGGGCAGAGCCCCCCTCCCCCCAAGCCCTTGGGAGTTCATGTTGCTTCAGCAGCCAAGTCTTGATCCATGTGACAGATTCAAAGGCCGGATTTCAACACTCCCCTTCCTGGACCCATCTCTGCTTTGCTCCAGCGAACATGCAGAAAAGGGGTGGGGCCTGCCAGGACAGAGAGGATGAGCTCATTCTGATGGCAAACGCAGCCAAGAGCCTGGGCAGCCAGAGCGCAGGCCATGGCCAAGGTCAGTGCCCGGGGCAGCTCCCTACTGACCTTCAGCTGAAAGGTTAGAGGGTGAGGTATGCTTCCAAGAGCCAGTGGCAGATGAGGAGAGCAACAGCACTCGGAGAATATGACCTGGGCCACTGAAAGTGAGGTGGGGGTGGAGGCAGGGCTGGTGAGGCCCCGAGGCTGCCCCCCCCACTGATGTTGTGACCTCAGCCGATCACTTACAAAGAGAGCTTCTGTTTGTCGCAAGCCTACCTTGAGCCAAGCATTGTGGGAAGCACATTCCACACATAACCTCATCAGTTTCACAAGCCTCTTCCACACAGGGTTGCTCTTCTCTGTTCTCAGAGATCAGAGAGGGCAGGCAACCTGACCAAGGTCACACAGGTCACTGGGACAAAGTCCGGTTTCTGGTTCATGCCAAAATGTGTGCTTTCAGCTCAGGCCTGCCCTGCCTGTCGACCTTTTGGTCATCTCTGCTTGCACAGCCTGAAGCAGGATGAGCAGGTACAAGCAGATAACCTAAAGTCAGCTGGAGTCCAAAGAAACACCTAAGACATACAGCCCAGGGGTCTAGATAAACAACTCGTGACTGGCTGACTCGGTTTACTGGTCTGCAGCCCAGTTTCTCCTTGAAGCTTCCTCATTCTGTCTTCGCCACGTCAGGCCTTGAACTACCACCCATGACCGTCCACCCGGAGCACCAGTACATGCACAGTGTAAAGGGACCCTCCACTCCCTGCTAGGGGGGCTCAGCCTGTGGATGTGAATCTGCTGAGTCAGCACCGGTACTAAGAACCCCGCTCTTGCCCGCCCTGGGGTCCTCGGTCCCTTGGTGCCACATTCAAGATGAGTGTTGGAGCTGACCCGCCCCACCCCCACCCCGGGTTGGCGGTCATCAAGAGAGAAGTCGAACAGGTGGCCACGGGTGGGAATCGAGGCCCACATCCCTCAGCGATGAGACATGTTCTGAGAAATGTGTCATTTTTCTGAGAACTGCATGATTTCCTCATTGTGAGAAGGTCAGAGCGTGACCACACACACCTGGATGGCGGCCCCTCTGACCCTCGGCTCGTGGGGTGTCTGCCTGGGGTGCCCACCGCGTGTGGCCCCTTGGCTTAGCAAACGGTTGAGGTTTTGGGAAACACCAGGCCCTGGAGCCGGCCCCTGGGGATCGTCCCGCGGGGGCGATGGTGTTGAGGTGCTGCTGGGTGGGTGTGGGGTGCTACAGGCGCCCCCGGGAGGCAGCGGGTGTCATCGCCACCTTGGGAAGGACAGACACTAAAGGGAGTGTCCATGGGCCCCGGGGTGGAGGAAGGACTTTCCTCTCTGCCTGGGCCCGTGTTTTCAGCTCCAAGTCCCGTGTGCTGGGTGAGCGTTCCCAGGTCACCCAGTGGCAGCCAGGGCTTCAATACCAGCTGTGCCTCAGTTTCCCACTGCTGGCCGCAAAGGCATCAACAGGAGCCCAGCGTGGCCCAGCCTCGAGGCCAGCCACCCCCGAGCCCTCAGCCTCCACACAGGGGCGCTGTTTACGTCCAGCCCGGGAGGCGGACAGGTTGGGGGTCGTGGAGTCCCTCTTGCCTGCAGGTCTATGAAGCTCAGCACTGGTGCCCCAGAGAGCCACCCAGCTCCCCCGCCCTGGGGGAAGCTTCCAGAGAGCCTTGGAGGTCCAGCCAGTGGAACGCACAGAAACAGCAGGCCCCTCAGGCGGGGTGGGGGCTTTGGGGTGGTGGGGTTGGGGGCTGGGGGGTTCCCAGTGTCCACAGGCCCCAGAACAGAGAGGGGGGGCAAATCACAGGTCACTTCCAGCTCTTTAGTGGCTTGAAACCCCATTTTCTCCTTCTTCCCCCAAGGCTGCGTTGGCGCTTCTCACGTGGCTGGGCCTGTGGGCAGTGCTGGGGCTGGAGTTGGGAAAGCCTCCCGTGCCTTGGGGGCTGCAGTGGCACCGGGCAGGGCTGCCTGCCCTGGCGTGTGCGGTGTGGGCTTCCCCACACCAAAGGGGAACCTCCTCAGAGGAGCGGCAGAGGCCGGGTGGCCTTTTCTGCCCCAGCAGCTGACGTCACATCCATCACAGGCCCCGGGGAAGGGCGCACAGACCCCACCACCCAGAGGGAGGAGCGTGGCCTCAGCTGTGAGAAGAGCAGGTGGGCAGGGAGGGTGGTTGCCCTTTGGTGCCCCCCCTGGGGCTCCGAACAGCACCCAGCGCCTCAAAGGCCAGGCAGGCGCTGCTCTGAGCACAGTGACCCCGAGACTAAGGTCGCTGCCAGGCAGAGTCGAGCTCTCGCTGGAGATGGCAGGTCAGCCCCCAAATCGTCAGCAGAGCAGATGGCATGCTAAGTGGAGGGGAGTGCCAAGGGGGAAAGGCTTGCGTCGGGCGAAGGGCTGGGCTGGGAAGGCGGTGGGCATTTCCGAGCAGGCAGCGGGAGGCCTGGGGCCAGATTCCAGGAGGCAGGTCAGCCGGAGCCCGGATCGGAATGCGTCTGGGAACCCAGGAAACAGCTGAGGCCAGCAGAGCTGGAGGCGAGAGGGAGGGAGGAAACACCGGCACATGCACACATGTGCACGCATGCGCACATGCACACACACATGCACACATGCGCATACAGGCATGGCAGGAGCAGAGGTGCGGTGCACAGGGCCCAGAACAGACAGGATTGTCTGTGGGGACTTTGCCTTCCGCACTGAGCAAAGTGGGGGCCAAAGGGGCTGCAAGCATTTTAGGCAGAAACAGGAGCCAGGGTCGGGCAGGAAAGAAGCCCCAGACCCCCACCCCCACCCCCACCCCTGCCACCTCTCTGTCACCTCTCAAGAGAGGGAACCCCAAAACCAACCTCTCTGCAGCCCCCGTTCATTACGGACACCCCCCCAGGCCCCATGTTTTAAGGCGACGATGTCAGCTCTCCTAGAGTCTCCCCACACTGAGCCCCACTCAATTGTTTCTCAGGACTCCCTGACTGCGCCGGTCTAGGCCTTGTGTTCGCAGAGAGGGCGCGGCCCAGAGCCAGACCCCACCCACAGCCTCTTCTGTAAACGTGCTTTTACTGGAAAGGGGCTGGCTGATCGCTGGGCCACTGCGCGTGGCCTTGGGGTGCAGCGTTGAGGGGCTGCCATGGAGACCGCGTGACCCACCGAGTTCAAAATACTTGCCCTCTGGCCCTCGGCAGGGAAGGTTTGCTGACCCCCGTCCTGAGAGTGGGTGCGTTAAGCTTCACGCTGACTCAGACCCTGAACCTGGACCCGAGTAGCACGCGGGGAGGAGGGGCCCCCGCGGAGGCTGGGCTCTCTGGGGTGCCCGGGAAGGAACCCCGAAGCAAGCACGGTCACTAGTGTCCACCAGCCAGATGCCAGTTTACACAGACGTGGTTTTGTTGTTGTTGTTGTTGTTGTTGTTGTTTGTTTGTTTCCACTAAATAATCTATATAAATTACACGTCTTTGTAATCCCCGGGGCTCACCCCCCGCCCCCAGACACATGTTTTGAAGTCACCTCCTCTCTGTTCTCTGCAAAGGGTTCTGGGACGGGTCTCTGGGTAGGGTGCATACAGATTCCTGTGTGTTTTCCAGAAGCTTCCAGCGTGACAGCCTCAAGCGTGACCTGCGTCCCTCCCTAAGGAGCGACATGGCAGGGAACACAGCAGGGTGGTATCCTGAGCGGCAATTAAAAACCACAGATTCTTAACTCTGAAAAATAACAACATTAAAAACCACAGCGGGCACGAGGCCACGCGGGCCAGGCGTGTGAGGCCCGGGGCGGGGGCGGGGCGAGGGATGGGGGGGGAGCAACCGGGCTGCAGGAGGGAGCCAGAGAGCCAGCACCCCCACCCCCACCCCGGGCGCACCCCCCCTCCCCCCAGGAAACTTGGATGCTCCCCGGACTTTCCAAAGCCGAGGCTTTCTCGGTCACTATGGTCGTGAAGCATGAAAAGAAAGCCTTGAATTGTTTTCCAGGAAGAAAGGGAGAAAAAGAAAACACTTAAAACGCTGCCATTTCAAAAAGACAGGCTTTGTCCTCCTGCTGCCTAAAGAAAACAGACACACAGCCCGACGGACAGACCGC
>PVHY01027248.1:0-16411 GCA_004024945.1 Uropsilus gracilis
GACTCAAGCAATCCCCAGCCTCAGCTTCCCAGGTAGCTGGGATGACAGGCGCATGCCACCACGCCCAGCTATTTTTTTTGGAACTAGGTCTTGCTACAGGCCCCAGGTGGGACTCAAACCGCAATCCCTAGCCCCTGCAGCTTCTTAGGCTGAAGCTTACAAGCAGGAGCCACCGTGCCCGGCTGGGCTCTGACTTCCTAGACCAATCAGTAAAGGTAGAATAAACCTGAGGCTTTCATGCACCCTGCTGTGTTGTGAAGCAAGCAGCTCTCAGAACTGCCTGCTGCTCCTCAATTTCACTTCACCCTCCCCAGTTCTCTTAATGTGATCTTAAAGTTTGCTGAGTAGGTCTTCCCACTTAATAACATGCAATCCAGTTTTATAGCTCTTTCTTCTACAAATTAGGTAGACAGTGATTTTAACCAACCTAACAAGTCTAGGAGATCACTGGTGGTACCTTAGGGTGTGTGTGGTTGGGAAGCTAAAATAAAAGGAGATCCTGGCTTCACAATAATGACTCCATCTGTGTTCCTTAAATTTTTGTGAGATTCAAAAGGACACACTGTTGACTCATTCTGAAACCTACTGGGTTCTATTTGTCAGATTGATAAATCTGTCTTAAATAGTCTCTTGACAGATTGATTGAACTAAGTCAAGCTTGGAACGTTGAAGCTATACCTGTGTAAGTGGGGACCCTACGGAAGTGCAGGTCCCCATGAGGCTTAGCCTAAGTCATCTAAGCCCACTCAGAAAATCAACCCACTTTTTAGTCTCACCAGCCTTTTACATATTTGTTGGAGATTCACATGAAACATAAAAGTAAACTTAACCTTATTTTCAACCACTCACTCTCCTAGACCTTGTTAGCCATCTTTCTATCTATGAGCTCCATAAACATTATTACACTGCTGAAACTATAATGTGCACCATATATATTTACCCCGCCAACCTTACTTAATGTTTACCATAAGTATTTTCCTGTATTCCTCCATAATTAAAATAATTTTAATTTCTAATAGGTTGTTTAACAATCTATTATAATGATGTGGCATAATTAAAATTTTTCTTATTATCTTAAATAAGTTTATAAGGCCTTTCCTCTGGATGACTGGTGCAGAGTCCATTCCTAAAAATTTTTAACAAGAAACAAATTGATTTAATATAGTATTACATATGTGCAAAAGATTACACAGAAAAGCATTTTGCATTAGGGAATAAATTATAGGTCTCTTCAAATATAAATAATACAGATTTCTAATGAAGTGGAAACATACAACTATGTTTTCTCAGTAAACATTTCTTTTCTAATAACTCTTATTAAATGTTCAGTGCAAAAAGGTAACTATCTTCCTAATAATCAACTTTCAAGAGATTTCTATGGATACCTATACCTATTTTAAAATGAAAGCAGTGATTTTTAAATGGTTTTGTAGACAAATTTCTTTTCCTAGTCTCTTGAGTCATTTAAAAATGACTATTATTTCATGGTATGGCTATGCCATAATTTACCTAATTAATGCCTTACTATTGATTATTTGAATCATTTCCAGTTTTTGTTATCAGATGTAATGCTGCAAAAAACAACATATTATAAGTATCTGAGACCATTTTTTCAGGATGTACTTCTGTAAGGGGACTAACTGGGTGATGGGTAAACACTGTTTCAAAGTTTTTAATATGTGTACTTGGGTTGCAGTCTGGGAAGTTCATGCTGATTTACATTCCTCCTGGTAGAGTTTGAGAATACACACTTCCCAGTATTCTCTCTAACACCGAACACTTTTAGGGAAAAAAAAATGCCAGCCTGAAAGTAAAAATGGTATTTTGTTTGTAATCTGATTTATTTCTACTGTGGTCACTTTTTCACAAGTATCAGTTTCTATTCTTTCGTGAACTGCCTGTGCATAACTTTTCATTTCTCTCTTGGAATAGTTCTCTTTTTCTTAATAGTTTGCAGGAGTTTATTATGGTTGAAGGTGCGAGCATGTCTTGCTTTTCATTGTATTTTTAGCATATTGTAGTCAGTATGTATTTATTGAATGAAAAAAATAGTAAGGATATTAACCTTTATTGTATATGCAACAGATGTTATTTCTTATACTTGCAATTTAAAAGTTAACTTTTTTTTGCAAATTATGTACAACAAAATTTTTATAAAGTGCATTTTTAGTAGCATTAAGCATATCCATGTTGTACAAACATTACCATCAACTTCTCCATCATTTTTTGACTCTTTGTACCACATGTACACTTTGTACCACATGTACACTTTGTATCTGTTTTATCATTCTATCTGTAGTAGAATAGCATATATCAAGTATTCAATATATACTTGAATTTTGAATGCTATTAATGGAATTGAGAACTATTTTGTCAAGTATTCCATATACTTCAAATGTTTGCAATTCTATTAATTATAGCTGTTATAGCATTGGAAATAATTTGTTAACCAATTTGCTAACCTATTTTTTTTAAATGTGAAGAATTTAACTGCTACTGATTATTCAAGAATTTATCCTGTTAAAAATGCATAATGTACACATAAATGTTTCTCTATTATTTTAATTTCAGAGTTTCCTGGATATATGGAAAATTCTTAAACTAGTGTTTTCCTAGGGAAATCTTCAGACCAGTATTTGCATATCAACTTCTAATTGGTTTCATTATTTTATAATTCCCAGTTTTTAATAAGAATAAAACATTGTTCTGGTACCTGATAGAATTGTTAAAATACTATCTCAGAAGAGACACTTTGGTTAAAAAAAATCAATTATATTATTCATTTATGGAGAACATGAAAGTGGCAGCATAACTATGTGGACTTTGTCTATTACCAGAACTGCTACTTGGGTGTCACTGAGATTACTCTCCTTAGGGTTGATGCTTTTGGAGCTCTCCTTCCATGGGCTACTCTGCTGGCCATTGCTTAGGTTATGGTCCCTGCTGAGGATCTGCCTGGCAGCTGTGAAGGGTAGGCTGCCAGCCATGGTGGTGGGTGTCTAGACTTGGTGGAGGATCCTATCTTTATTATCCTAAAGGCATGTAAAGCAGTAACTAGTTTCAAATCCCATGTTGTTCACTAATCTCAATCACCTGTTGATTTGATGCTATTGAAAGAGAAATAAAATACATTAGACAGAAACATGAAATTCACAGTACAAATTTAATAATATTTTTGTGAATTTCCTCCTTTCCTTATATTCAGGGTGAACTACATTTTCACATTCTGGAATATCTGATGAATTATTATGCATGTTTAAATTGACTTTGGTATTTGTTAGTGGCTGATAAGACAGAAATACTGGTATTGAAATTTTTTAGTTTAAGAAGTAGAATTAATTGACAAGTTCTTCCTTTCAAGCCATAAGATCAATGTAGTTGGTCACAATTAATGCCTTTAATTCTATAAAATGAAACTTCTTTCCTTTATATTTTTTCTCTGCTTGAAATTGTTTGTACTCACTAAGTTAGACAAGAAGTCTGTAGTGTATAAGGATAATAAAGTGATTTCTAAATGGCGATAATTTAGTGAGGTGAGACATCTGTCTCAAGTCAATGACTGGAAGACAAAAACAATGCAGTGAAAAGCCAGGAGCTTTGGTTGGGGTTCCTAGGAAAAAATTGTGATAGCTTTTATCTTCTAAAATGGTTTTCTGTTTACATGTAGGGCAAGTCTCTTTCTCCTACATTAAAGTTTCAAACTCATCTGTATCATATAGATTTTTTAAAAAAAAATTTGGGTCAACTCACTATAACATTCTGGGGTTTATTGCATTTTTCTCATTCTTTATATAGGGAAGAAATTATAAGGAGTATAAAGCTCCAAGAGCTGGGCATGGTGGCTAATGCCTGTAAACTTCAGTTTATGAAGCAACTGGGGCTAGGGATCATGGTTTGAGTGCCACTCGGGGTCAACACAGTGAGACCTAATTCCAAAAAAATATAGCTGGGTGTGATGGTGTGTGCCTGTAATCCCAGCTACCTGGGAAGCTGAGGCTGGGGATTGCTTGAGTCCGTAGTACCCCGAGCAATGTAAGCCTGTGGCTCCATGGACAAAAATAGCGAGACCTAGTCTCAAAAAAAAAAAAGAAAAAAGAAAAAAAAAGCTCCAAGAGAGCAGTCATGTCTATATCACCTCATATCTCTACTTCCTGCAGAACGCCTGCCTGTAGTAGCTGCTCATTAAAATGTGTTGAATGAATGAATGGTGGTTGGTGTGACAGACAAGAAGAAGTTACCCAGAGGAAGAATTTAAGGCATTTTACAAATCATGGTAATTGCAGCATTAGAAATTCTGTTCAATTTGGTGAGTTGCTTGATAATTGGACTATCTTATTCTAGGAGAGCCAGTTAACTTTTTTAAGGTAGAATTATTGATTGTTCCTTTCTCAGTCACCTATCCTCTGCTAACTCTTTAGAAGTATCACTAAATGTCCTGAAATGAGATAAGCTGAAGTCAAGCAAAAGAATTTTACTATATACTGTGAACATTGTATATGCTTTCTGCATCTAAAAAGGTGTACCTCATTACTCTTATTTTAAAGAGTTTATCTTTTATTATTGCAATCTTTTTGAGACAAACACTAGGATCTGTAATAGGCCTAAGGGCAAAATGAAACTTGCCACATGGAAATGGTTGTTGCTCAGCCAGGAATCATGGATATTTGCAAAATAACTTGTGGGTATGGGCCAATCAGAGGAGAAGCTTTGTAAATATCTTCCATAACTGAGAACTGTTTAACTGGTGTGGAAAAAGTTGCTAATTTTACAAGGTATTTTAGGCTCAAAAGCAAAATCTCTTAGTCCTGTCCTGAAAATAACTTGACATGAGCTTTGTTCCCATTCCCTGAGGTCTGGAGCTGGGCTCAGTAATTTCTGCAACATGACTTAGAGGATCCTGGCCATCTTAGACTAATTATATAAATTGGAGGGAATTCACCCCTTCATTCACTATGACAAAGTACTTACCGGTCCATGAGTGTTAACTTCCAGTGTTTAGTTTGCTTCTTTTTGTAATGCTGTGAATAGCTGCCCTAAAGTGCTGCTAATTTGTCAATGAGCATTAAACACAATAATTAGGCATCTCTTTTTGAAAGACCAAAATAAATTCCAGATTAGTACAAAATCCCATATAAAAACATTTGATACAATATATAATAAATATTATATGTAATATATATATAAATGTTTTCAGTAGTTAACCACCTAATTTGGCAGAGAAGAATTTGTTTTTGTTGCTACTCTTAAAAAATACAATGATGATAATACAGTTGATTAGATTTTCCCCTGTAACTTTTCATAATATTTTCAGGCTTTACTACTTGGCAAAGACAATTTGGGACAGGTTTCTTTATTTTCTCCTCTGGCCTAAAACAAAAAACCCCCACTTTCCAAACTGTTACCACCGAAGAGTTTATTAAATGGCTGAAAAAGACAGCTGGTCCCACCATCTGTTAAAATTTTTCAGGGGCCAAATAAAACAGGTTACACCTTTCACCATGCCAAGTCTTGCAATACCCCCTTCCTCTCACAGCCTGGGGAGGGCTAATCTGAATTTCACGCTCTGATTTTGCTATTGCTAATGCCTGAGCTGCTTATGTGCACTTCTCCATGTTGCTTACATTCCCTCTCTCTTTTAGCTCTTTTAGTTACAAATCTATTCTCACATTTTACCAAGCTTATTTGCAACCCATTACCTTACACTTCTATAGTCTCCATAGTTACACCCAGTAACTGGAGGGAAATCCACAGATACCTAACTAATTTCTGACTTTTCAAGCAAAAGGGGAGAGCCCAAAGTATGTTTCTGTTGTTTTGCAACCATTTTTCTGTAAATGCTAATGGAGGTAATTCAGATTTTGGAACAAAGGCTTAGCTCACCACACGTTGCAGGTGTGAAAGGGTTGAAACAAAAGAGATGCTAACCCTAATGGCATTTCTTGTCATTAACAATTCTTTGATGTTCACACTGGAGCCTCCCTTTTATCTTTTAGTTTTCCAGCCATCTTTGTTAACACGCAGCTCAATTGAATCTTTTTTTTTTTCACCTCCTCCTGGCCTTTAAAGACATCTGCAATATGTTTATGCTAAGTTAGTCTCCACAGCTTCTTTTAGTACTAAGGCGAAGTAAAATGAGATAAAGCTTGTGAGGTTATTATTAAAACATCAGTTAGTTTCTATCATTAAGCTGAAGGGGAAGATCAATAAAAAAGCAGCACTTAATGTTACTTTAATAAGGATGAGTTTCCTGCAACAGGACTTGGGATTAACTTTAGTATCACTGAAGTGGGTTTCACAGTAAGGACGTGGCTGAGATAGGAAGAGTTTCACTTTCCTTTACCCAATTAAACCATTTGTAAATACTTTGAATGTGCTTCATCTATTTCCTGTTTTATCGAAAGCTTTCACAATACAGCACACTTTCAGACTATTTTACTATAGCCTTTTTTTCTTCCTGGTAGAGCAGTACCTGGCAGGTTGCCAAAGATTTTTTTTAAAGGCAGAGTTGCTGTCAGTCTTTTTGCCCATTTAGGGTTGGGGAAGGAGGAGGTGAGATGATAGGGAGTAGAACTGCAGCTTCAGAAAAGTTTTACTAACTCACTTTGATGACAGCAAAATGTAGGAACAGTCAACACTACATAATATACTGTCCAAGCTATTCAGCGGCAGGATCTGTAACTAGACAGTGAGTCAGAAAGTAGAATCATATGTTTCACACCAAAATGGTTCAGCCTATCTTACTATTCATTAGTATATTTTGCATTGTTTTGAATAAAGTAGATGTGCGTATTAATTGCTTCTGAATTAATACACCTTTCCTTTTAATTGTTGGAGCACACAAATAATTTAACTAGTTAACTCTCTTACTAGTGTCAGTGCGCTTTCCCTGGACATTAATTTGCTTCCACTTGAAAACTCATTTTTTTTGGGCAAGTATTGATTTGGAGCTGGTTTAATGGTTGTAATGAACATAACAATTTCAGCCTTTATATACAGTCCAGCCCCAAAAGTCAAATGCTAAGGAACAGATCATAAAAAATGACAACACACAAATTAATGTTAACAAAGTATCTGTTTTATGATTTTCCTCTCATTCTTAGTATATATATGATACTTTTCATCTTCAAAGGATTTTACAAATGTTCACTAATTAACCATGCAGTAATGTGCTTTGGAGAATAATGTAGTGAGTTTCTCTGTTAATATTATAAGGTAAAAATGTATGGACTTGGACTCAAACATTTTTAAAATAGCATTAGGTGGTCTTAGAGATTGTGTGGGTTAGAGACAGATACAATGTTTCTTCTGTATATAATCTATGTCTGTCTGTAAAAAATCTTGGGCAATTCCAATGCTCATAAGCTATAAGATTTTCTCATCTGGCAGGTGGTTGGCAAACTTTCTTTCATCTTAGCCTTGTCTGTTCTTATTCCTTGTTATTTTTACCTTGATCTCCTTCCTCTTATCCAATAACATAGAAAGGTCACAACAGAAGGACATTCTTATTAGGAGTTAGGGACAGCCTTCCATTTTGTTTTTTTCTCATGAACAAGATGCTTAAAAACTCACTGTCCTATTTTATTGCTTTGTATGATGGTGCTGGTGCAGGTAAATTTCATCACTTTAAAATGAATGACTTTAGAATGAATGTGTGCATGTGTTGTGGACAGGTAAATGTGACTTTGTGTAGGACTGAATTATGTAATTTTTAAAAAGAAAAACATACTTTATTTAACATGAAATATTACCATCTGATATAAAATGAGGTCTAGTAAGGAAAATTAATTCACTAATAAAAACATAGTAGCCTAATGTTACAAACTAATACTTTTTTTTTTTTTGAGACTAGATCCACTATTTTTGCACATGGAACTGCAGGCTCACGTTGCCCAGGCTACCAAGGACTCAAGCAATCCCCACCCGCAGCTTCCCAGGTAGCTGGGATTACAGGTGCGTGCCACCACGCCCGGCTATATTTTTTTGGAGCTAGGTCTCCCTATGTGCCCCAGGCGGCACTCGAACCGCGATCCCTAGCCCCAGCTGCTTCATAGGTTGAAGCTTACAGGCACGCACCACCACACCCAGCTATTTTTTTGGAACTAAGTCTCACTACGTTGCCCTGAGTGGGACTTGAACCACAATTTCTGGTCCCTGCCGCGGCTCCCTAGACTGCCGTTTACAGGCACTCACCACCGTGCCTGGCCCTACATCTATTTTTAAAAAATTGCTACAGATTCTGAGGGCAGGTTTTACTTTCTAAAACCTCTAATTTGGAAAAGTTACTAAAACTATTCATCCTCTTCTTTTTATTTAAACTTTTTTATTTTGTAATTTTCATACAATATTGGGCATGTTTGTATGGTTGTGTGTTCCTCTTAGGTATGACCCTTCCCTCCATATTGTATCCCTATTTTCCCACCCTACTTCTCCTTTCCTCCTTCCCCACTCCAGTCACTCCAACTCCTTGTGCTGCAGGTCACTGGTCCATGCCTGGCCCACTGGTCTTTTCTTTTCCTAGAACAATGTCCTTTTTTCCTGGGTGTGTACTTGTACTCTTGGACAGCAACAGATGAGGCTGTTCAGATCTCCAGGAGTAACTGAGGTGGAGAGTCAGACGGAGAACACCAGGAACTTGTTGTAGGGCAAATATGTAATCACACCCTTTTATTCATGAATAAGATCATGACAATTCAGAGGGAATTTTATTTGAATCATTGAAAGTCCTATATACTCTAAAGTTAATAAAATTAATTTAATGAGGATTAATTCTACTTGTTAAGGCTTTTCCCTCTTCTTTTCCATGAGTCATGGTATTGTGCTCTGTCTACATACTCCAAAATACAAGACCAACAAGTGAAAGTTTCAGTCTGGATGCCCTTCTGAAATTTGGGGAAAATACTGATAATTTTAGAAAAAGTCAGATGATGACTGATATATAACAGACCACAATATTCAGATAATGGATTATATTTTTCTACTTTTCAGTCTCATATTTTTGAAGTCCTTAGAGTATCAACCTGTATGTCTTCACAGTAGTAATAAGTCTCCAAAGAGGAAGACCAATCCCTAGGGTATTCTGAATCTGGGTCTATAAGGGTCTCACTGATATGGTTTCTTTACAAAATCACTGCTTGCTGATATATAGTTAGTTGCTATAGAACTAGTTTTCCTCAGAGAAGTGAATTATACTCTTAACTTGCCATGACATAACTTGATCAACTGGTATTTAAAATACGTTGGTCAGAGAGAAATGCTTTTTCTTATAAATCATTGAACTTGTCCCTAGTCTTTTATTCCTAAGGATACCCTCAGGTTAGTCTGTCATCATCAAGATGTCTCCACTCCTCACATGGGTATGGCTGCAGGAGCTTAAGGAGGAGGAGAAAAAAAATCAAAATTAATTTTTTTTTTCCTTTCAGAGACTAGGTCTTGCTAGGTTGCCTGGGGTAGTCTCAAACCTGCGAACTCAAGTGATTCCTAGCCTCAGCCTCCCAAGTAGCTGGGATTATAGGTGTGTGCCATCGCACCTGGCTTCAAAATTAATTCTTAATACCAGGGACTTCACCCCTCTTTCCCCTTTCCTATTTGTGGGGTGAAAGGAATTAACACCCCATGAAAGTGGGAACTGAACCAAGGGCTTTCACAGTATTCCAGTAGAATTGCTCAAACACTTCCTCACTGATTTCACCTCTGCCGAGATGATCAAATTTTGCATTTTGGAGAAATAGTGTTATTCTTAGAGTTCTAACCTGCTTTGCTTGCTTTGAGGCCACCCTTGTAGCTCTGTATATTTGCATGCAAGAGAATCACTGAATGCTTCTAGGTCAGCAGCTGACTACGTGACACACCATGGGTCATGGGCCGCAACAAAGGCCATGACATGACAAAAAGCTTGCGCAAGACGTAGGTAGCCACCCTCAGGTGTCTCCCCAAGGTCATGGAGGACATTATACGTTAGGTGTACTGTAGTACCCACTATGAGCGCCATGGACATTTGGCCTTCCAGTTCATCAAGAAAAGGATGAGGACACACATCAGTGGCAAGAGAAGATGAACAATGTTCTGGCGGCCACAGAAGACTGACCACCACCAACGCCTGCCCCTATTCATTCATAAAATCATTCAAAAAAATTTTTTCCCCAGGAAAAAAAAAATCTTGTAGTTCTCAAGAAGCATGGAGTCTTAATATCACTTCAGTTACCAAGAAAGGTTTAACTGCTGTCTCCTTCCCTAGCTCCTGGAACCCGCCTTCAAATTTCCCATTCCCTCTTTGACTAGAGCAGATCTAATTTAGCACAAGAGGTAGTTTAGGTAGGGAGGAGCTAAACCTGCAAAGAGGAGTATTAATCATAAATATTAATATGAGATTGTGATTCACAAATGCCACATAGTATATACAATATGAGACAATTTATGTTTCAAAACAAATTACATATATATATCTGAAAATACATATAATAAACTGTTTAATTATAGAATAAGTCAGGGAGGAGGAGAAAGAGGTAACTTTTTACCCATTGGTATCAAGGTTCTAGAAAAAGAATGTAGTTATATAGCCTATATGCAAAGAATATATATTTTTGTTAAATGTTCAATAGAAACTATTTCTTAGCTTAAATACTCATGTTTCATAGTTTAGAAACAAACTTCAGGGACAAATCTCCATAGAAGTTTGAATGAAATTCTTTTTGTTTCAAAATTACTTTGCACTCTGAAGGATACCAGCCTTCCTCATCTTCTCAAACTCTTCATGCCATCATAATTTCTCTAGAAAAAAATCTATGCTATGCCTTCTTTCAGCCACAGGACACTAATAGGAAGCTGCAGTCCACAGGAATATAATGAATGTCTCAACAATATGAAGTCAGTATACAAACAAAGCAGTGGTAGTTACTTTGTTCAGTAATGATGCCCTTCCAGAATGAAAGAGAAATGGACAGTACTCTAGTGGTCAGAATATAAATTTTAAAAAGTTTATCTTCTTGGCCAACACCCTCAGCTCCTTCAAACCTTAGCTCAGATAGCTCTTATTCATTCAGACCCACGCTGAGCACTTCTGTAAAATTGCAATTCACTCTCTGTTCTCCTATTTTCCAAGGTCCTTTTCATCTTTAAAGATACTGAAAGTAATCATAATCTCTTAACCAACTGGAATATATTTGAGAGCAAAAGGGGGCATCAACTGGGGAGGAGACAAAATCTAAGACACCTTGAGTAAACTTGAATATTTGTTCACTTTAGACATACCACACAGTTGATCTATTTTTATTGATTGATTGATTGAGTGATTGATTGAGACTAAGTCTTACTATTTTTGCCCATGGAAATGCAGGCTCATGTTGCCCGGGGTACCACAGACACAAGCAATCCCCAGCCTCAGCTTTCCAGGTAGCTGGGATTACAGGTATGCACTACCATACCCAGCTATTTTTTTGGGACTAGGTCTCCCTACATGCCCCCAGTGGGACTTGAACAGCAATCCCTGGCCCCCTGGCTGGCTTCCTAGGCTGCCACTTGTAGACATGCACCAAAATGCCTGGTCGATTGATCTATTTATTATGTTTATTGCTAAAAGTTGTCCTCCAATCTAAACTGAAGCTTCATAGGGAGGGGACAGGGATTTCTGTGTTTGCTTTTATCTATGTATTTACAGGCAGATGCCAAGGCAATGCTTGATACATAGTATTTAATATTCACTGAATTAATGAATACAAGACTGTATCAGAAAAATTTTAGAAAAATGTCATGCAAATGGGAAGGAGAATTCTAAGTTATGTTGTAAAACTCAAGTCTTTGCTATGCCAAGATACTTTACTGAGTGTTCTGCATATAATAAGGACCTGCTGTTTCCTGATTAAGTAAATATTTTGTTTGAAATCTGGTGAATTCTCAGAACAGAATAAACCATCCCATGACTCAAAATACTTCCAATATGTCATATTGGAATACTAATATTAATGCTAGTTTTGATTTGCACGTTGGAACGATGTGCTATTTTTTAATTTATATAACTAAATAAGGATTGATTACAACACAGCAATGTACATGATAAGCATTTTCTGTTCTCTTTCTAGTTTCCTTTTCAGGAGGAACTGTTTTCCATTTGCATTTAAATATTTTCCCATATAGGTTTTATATTTTGTACACAAATTATTCATTTATAGATAAATAGCTTCTGATTTCAGTTTCTTTCTAATATTTCCCCCCTTTCAATTGTGTGCAAGTAACTCAGGCTGAATTAGTTCCTGCATAGTCTACACTTAGTTTTTTTCCCTGGCAATGTATGTGTGTGTGTGTGTGTGTGTGTATCTCTGTAATGTCTTAACACTAAGATATATTTTCCATATGGTCAGGAGGGAAGCAGAAAAAATTGAGATTGAGGATTTAACATACATTCCTACCTTCTTCTGTTTATCCCTTCCCTTTATTTTGATGTGTTTTAGAAATTGTCTTGGTTACCACATAAACTATACTGTGAAGTCAACTATTCTATTCCTTCAAAATCCAACTTCTACTTATATTTTAAAAAATGGGTTTGCAGCTTGGCACATGGGAGAAGCACAGGCCCTACTGGGCTATGCCACAGCTCCCTCACTTTGGCAGGCAACTGCCTCCTCCCTGCACACACCAGGTAACTTCTGCCTTCATTCTGGTGGGTAGGAGGGGGCCATCCCCAGAAGCACTGGACTGGCAGGGATGGGGGTGGGGGTTGGGGGGTTTGGAAAGCAGACCCTTCTGGTATGCTTCTGCTCCAGTCAGCCCTTATTCTTGAATAAGGAAGCTGGGCATGGTGGCGCATGCCTGTAAGTGGCAACCTAGGAAGCCTCAGCGGGGACCAGGGATCACAGTTCGAGTCCTTCTTGGGGCAACGTAATGAGACCTAGTGCCAAAAAAAAATAGCTGGGCATGGTGGCGTGCGCCCACCTCAGGGATTGCTTGAGTCCGTGGCACCCCAGGCAACGTGAGCCTGTGGTTCCATGGGCAAAAACAGCCAGACCTAGTCTAAAAAAAAAAAAAAACAAGAAGTAAGGAAAACACCAATGATCCAACCCAGCTACAGAAACAGAAGAGATGAGGGGTGAGAACAAAGGCCCTGGACTCACACACATGCGTTAGGAAGGATTCAAGAAGAGTATGGTGAGAACCCCAAACACAGGACTGAGAGACCTGCCATAAAAACTATCTAATACAGACCTAGACATAAAATATCACAGGCATCTGGGAGCCAGAACCCCAGATCAGAGACACCACCAACTAGGGCAAGGCACACCCCTTTTTCACAGGGGGAGGAAGCCTACAGAATTATGGCAGCAGCACCATAACAGAGCTGCAAGCAAAACCCAAGGAAACCAGTCAGACCAACCATCTTTTGGTGACTGTTCCCATCAAGGAACTTATCTAGCAACAAATGCTGGGAGGCAGGCTCCCTATGTCAAAGGCCTAAACCACAAGGCGAAAGAGCAGCAAAATGAAACAGAAAATAGAATGGAGGGAACAGCCAGCAAGAAGGAAGAACCACTGATTCATGTCAAATGAGCCCAAACTGGCTGCTGGATGCAAAATGAGGCCTGCAAATCTAATTAGGACTAAATTAAATTTAAAAATTTTTTTCAAATACAGGTTCGCATATTATTTTGCTCATGGAAATCACTTGGAATAAAACCTCCTCCAGAGGTTCTGATCCTTTAGGTCTGGATGGGCCCAGGAAAAGGTGAACATCAGCAAGCTTTCTAAGTGACCCTGATGTTCTGAACTTGGCGGTACTTGGAGAAACACTGGTTTAACACTCACTATTCTGATTACCCTTGGGTTGAAGTAGGCACCAGGAGTCTCTCTTGATCACTTTCATTTTTTGAAGAAAATATGGTTCTTGGACCAAAACAATTCTCTGTCCTCTGAAAGAAAAGGATGCCAAGTTTCTGTGTCCACCCCACCCACCTCCATCTTCTTGTTTATTCACATGACTTGCACACACATTCCTTTTCCAGTCTCACCCTCAATGACACTTTTGCAGGACATACTGGTTTCATACCCCTTGTATTCTGTTTTTATTGTTCAACTTATGTTTTCATGATCTTTGAGGAACTATAACAGAAATCTTCCAGCTGATCTCATCTCTCACTTCTCCCCTTCACACTATATCCTACCAATTCTTTCCAAATCTGAACTTTTGTTCATGGCGTGCCTCTGAACAAAATCTCTGCTGGTTTTGTGTTGCTTTTCTTTTATTCTTATGTTGAATACAACATCCTTATCACAGTATCGAAAGCATATACCTTAAGACAATGAATTGTATAGTATCTGAATTATATCTCAATAAAGCTATTATAAAAGCAGTAGTTCAAAAACTAATGCCTGCAAATGATTTACTTAAAAGTAAATTTAAGCAGGATAGGTAACAGGCAGATAGAGCATGTATACATTTGAATCTTTTATTTTCAGAGAGCTTACTTCAATGACAAAGAAGGAGAACTAAAAAGAACAAATGCCAAATCGTGATGAGAATGAAAGAGGGCATGATCAAGAGAAAAGGGAATTCAACATATTTCTGAGATTTGAGAAAAAAACAGAAGACACTAACCTCCAGTAACAAATGCTAGGTAATTCAAACTGCCCTCTTCTTAAGGACAAATAGCAAATTAGTACAAAAACTATAGTACATCTGATTATAGACACTATACTGCAAGAATGCAGGTTTAGTTTCACATTAGAAAACTAGAGTAACTCCATTAACAAAATAAGAGAAAAAAAATCATAGGATTGTTTGAGTATTAGAGAACCAGCATTTTCTAAAAATCAAGCATCCACTTATAAGAGAAAAAAGCCTTTTAGTAATAGGTAGAATTAGTGAATATCGTAATTAATGGCAAAATAATCAAAATTTCCTTTGATTAGGAAAAAGAGTGTCTACTGTTAACCCACCCAGTCAGTCTTGTCCTGGAAATCTTAGTCAGGCCAATGGATCAGTTTGATCACAAAAACAACTCCAATACTCCCCATTTATATGCCCTTTGCAATGTAACTTACTTTGCATCTACTCCTATCAATAAGTGAAGTCTATTTATCCAGCTCTTCAATCTGAGCTGACTTTGTATTATCCTTTAGTTTAAAGAAAAAAAAATATAATAGAATTGACAATGTGTCAGTTCTTAACTCCAAGACATATCACTCTCTTTGTTCCTTTTCTTCCCACCATCTTCTCCCCATCTATTTTGGAGATTCTGCCATTGCCTTGGGGCATAATAGACATGTAGGATGGGACCATGTAGAATAGAACGCAGTCCAGTTGTCCCTGCTATGGTCCTAGATATGTGAGTTATCATACATATCAGCAAAGTTGCTTACCTGAACACAAGTGCAGGTAAGACTAGTTCAAATCAGCAGAAATACTTAGCTAACCCAAAGACTTAGGAGAAATAGAGGATTGATTTGGGGTAGTTTATAATGTAGCTAACTGTTTTAGGCAGTAAATTAAGAAAAAGTATAAAAATGACAAGGAAGAAAAAACTTATAGTTATTTGCCAAGGGTATAAATTGTATACACAACAAAACAAAAACATCTTTAATTACCTTATTGGGATTTATGAATAAATATAGCAAAGTTAATGGATTGCAAATGCAAAATATCAATTATGCTTTCATATAAAGCATCTCTTAGTCTGTTCAGAATGCCAAAAATTGGGAAGCTTAAACAACAAATATTTGTTTATTATTCTGGAGGCTAGGAAGTCTAAGACTAGATTCAGTGTGTCTGGTGAAGCTTCCTACTTCAAAGACGGTGATCTTTTTCCTGTGTCTGCATGGAGTGAAAGAGGCAAGTGAGCAATCTAAGATGTCTCTTATAAGGGCATAATCACATTAATCACATTCATGAAGGTTCTATTTTTATGACAATCAGCTCCCCAAAGTTCCCACCTCTAAATACCAATACATTGCAGAATAGATTTCAGTATACGAATTTTGGGGGAACATAAATGTTCAATCTATAGCAGGCAACAAATAGAATATAAAAATCAAAAACCTTTTAAATAACAAGAAATTATAAGTGGTACACAGGAACATAGTTGGCAAAATATATGGAAGACTGCTCACATATAGAATTATAAGTCACTATTGAGAGGAATAACTAAATGGAGAAATATACCTGTTCATGGATTGAACAAACCATGGCCAGGCACAGTGGCTCGTGCCTGTAAGCTTCAGCCTATGAAGCAGCTGGGGCTAGGGATTGTGGTTCAAGTCCCGACTGGGGCCTGTAGCGAGACCTAGTTGCAAAAAAATAACTGAGTGTGGTGGTGCGCACCTGTAATCCCAGCTACTTGGGAAGCTGAGGCTGGGGATTGCTTGAGTCTGTGGTACCCTGGGCAACAAGAGCCTGCGGTTCCACAGGCAAAAATAGCAAGACCTAGTC
>PVHY01027249.1:0-16407 GCA_004024945.1 Uropsilus gracilis
ACAGGCATGCGCCACCACACCCAGCTATTTTTTTGGAACTAGGTCTCACTACGGGTCCCAGGCGGAACTCGAACCATGATCCCTAGCCCCGGCCACTTCATAGGCTGAAGCTTACAGGCACGAGCCACCGTGCCTGGCCTTGCCTCTGTGTTTTTAGTTACTTCATTTCTCCCAGTCCACTCAGAATGATTTGATGAAGTTCTGAGAGCAATTTGTTGTATGTTATTCTTGGTCTTTACGGAGGGATGACTTGTTCGGGTAGTGTGGTAAGGAATGTGACCTAAACAGTTGCATCTCATAGGTGTTTATTATCCAATAGCAGCTATGATGACCGTTCATCAGACCGGAGGGCATATGACCGGCGATACTGTGGCAGTTATAGGCGCAATGACTACAGTCGGGACCGGGGAGAGGCCTACTATGACACAGACTACCGGCATTCCTATGAATATCATCGGGAGAACAGTAGTTACCGCAGCCAACGGAGTAGCCGAAGGAAGCACAGACGGCGGAGGCGGCGTAGCCGGACATTCAGCCGCTCATCTTCGGTGAGTGCCAGCCCAGGTCCTTCCTCTCCCTACTCTTCTTCTTCAGGCTCTCTGAGACCCTGGTAAGTGAGATGTATCCTTAATTCTCGTCTGAGCATTGGGGCATGAACATTGAGGTGGGAAATGAGTTTTTCTACTCTCTTGGAAGCTCTCTGACTCTGGGAGGGCCCAGAATCTGCTTTGGAAATTAATGGGCACAGCTTTGTGACCCCAGTGCCCTCCCTGGCATGCTGGGCTTAGACTGTGTTGGGATCAGCTTCTTTGCCCCAGAGGCCTCCACTCTAGTGGGGACCTAGCTTGTAAAATGTCTTTTTCCTCCAAGCCCTGGGCTCCATGGCCCCCTCAGCAGGTGGGCTTGGGTGGGGGCAAGGGGAGATCTGTGCCCACCTGGAAGGGCATTGTGTAGAGCATGGGGTTGTGAGTGACATTGGCAGCGACACCACTTCTCTGCTCTGCCCATGCCTTCCCTATTCCCATTTTGGGTTTGGGACTTGGAATTATGCGCCGCTCTCTCTTCTCACCCTGATCCGCCTTACTGCATCTGACGTGTTCCCTTCCACTGTCCCCCATCATCGTCTGTCCCCCCTGGCTGGGCGCCTGTGACCGGTGACCCCTCCACCACCCACCCCGCCTCCCTCCGGCCCCCGCTCCGACACCTGGCTTGCTCCGATCCCCCCCGCCCCCCGACAGCAGCACAGCAGCCGGAGAGCCAAGAGTGTAGAGGACGACGCTGAGGGCCACCTCATCTACCACGTCGGGGACTGGCTACAAGAGCGATGTACAAGCCAAATCGTAACAATCCTATAGCCTGTAATGGTCCCATAGCCATCCTAACGTCCCAAGCCAACCTAAGTCACAGTCTCTTTTGCCTTTTCTCAGTGGTGTTGTTTATCTGGGTGGTTTGAGTTGCTGTTGAGAATTGACCTCTGCTGTCCCTCCCAGCTCTCATGGCCCCTGGGTTTAAAGGTGGTGGGAATCATCCAGGGGGTTTTTCCCCTGTGACCATCTGTATCTGTTCCCCCTTCCTTCATCTCACCCCAGATTGCTGTACCCTTTTTCCTTCCAACTCAGCTCATTCCCTACCTTTTCTCCCTCCCTCTCCCCGACCCTGCTGTTTTTCATTTCAGATGAGATTATAAGCACCTTGGGAGAAGGGACCTTCGGCCGAGTTGTACAGTGTGTTGACCATCGCAGGTAACTGTCAGCCCATCTCTACTCTATACCTGCTAGGCATAAAGAAGTAATAAAGTATAGCTATCTGGGTTTTTTTTGTTGTTGTTGTTGGCTAGCCAAAGGTAGATTGTCTTAATCCTTGACTCCAATGAATCCAAAATGTTCTTGAGAATCCAGCAAAAATCTTTCTTACCAACCTGTAGGGGTGGGACTCGAGTTGCCCTGAAGATCATTAAGAATGTGGAAAAGTACAAGGAAGCAGCTCGACTTGAAATCAATGTATTGGAGAAAATCAATGAGAAGGACCCTGACAACAAGAAGTAAGCACACAAAGGACTATATGACCACCTCCACACAGAAAACCCTTCCTGACCTGGACTAGGCAGGCAAGGGAGTCCTAGACCTTTTCATCCATTCATCTTTTGTTCATCATCTTAGAGTAGTAGCATGTTAGGGCAGGAAGGGAGGGTCTTCCCATGACAGTCTAAAATCCATTCCTTTTGTTTTCAAGGTAGCTAGATTGATCTGCAACTTGCTCCAACTCCTTATAAGCTCAGGAAATGGCCCAGAAAATTTTTTCATCCAGAAACTGAGTTTTTAATACCCAGAGTTATGTTGATGAGGCCACAGACACTTACATGTAATATTTCCAGTCACACACATCTGTAAGTCAAAGAATAAGAACATTCAGTGAAGCTATAAGACAGTAGATACAATTCTGACCTTGAAGATTACCAGTGAGATGCAAATTTCAGGAGTGGGAGCTGAGGTTGGGATTTAGGAGTGACATTTTGACAATTTAAGAGTTCACACTAGAGCCTAACACTGAACAGATCTTGAGCAAATTGAATTTTCCTAATTATTTAAAACATTGCAGGAAAATGGTTTGAAGTTTGGCAGGTGTGCCTCTCTTCTTGGGTCTGCCCTAGCTGAATTGAACTCTGTTGGTAATACTAGCTGATGTGTTTCTACACATGTATGTAGAATCAACAGCTATGCAGCCCTCCCTTGTTGGAGGGGTGGTGGGCAGATGGGAGCTCATCGGACACCCTCCTTCCCCCATCTCTCTTCCCAGCCTCTGTGTCCAGATGTTTGACTGGTTTGACTACCATGGCCACATGTGTATCTCCTTTGAGCTTCTGGGCCTTAGCACCTTCGATTTCCTCAAAGACAACAACTACCTGCCCTACCCCATCCACCAAGTGCGCCACATGGCCTTCCAGCTGTGCCAGGCCGTCAAGTGTGAGTGGGATGGGCCGAGGTCGACTCTGGGGCAGCCCCTTCCTCCATCGGATCTCTTCTGTCTCAGTTGTGTACTGATGAAGCCCCTAAATCAGCATATTAGTTACCTGCAGTTCTTTTATTCACTGTCTTGTTGACATCTTCTTTTCTGACCTAACACCTTGACTGATGTTTTCACCATCACTGGTTGCTTTTTACTCCAGTCCAACCTAACAGAAGCTGGAAGAGAAAGCCTTTGAAATCCAAGCACTAAATTACCTTTTCTCCTTCCCCTTCCTTGGGAAAGTGTAAGTCAGGCAATAAGCTCAAAGAGACAGACTCCTCAACCTAGAGGTTTATGTTGATCTGAAATGAACTCTTCTCTGTTCCCAGCAAGCAGGTGGGAGCAGGGGATAGTTTTCAGCCATGCTGCCAGGTAGGGATTCTAGGACTAGTACATAGTTCCTCTTGAGCCATTTTTCAGTTCTACAGTTCACAGTATTCATATGCACACATGTCAAAATCAGAATAAATATTTATATCCACAAGAAGTCATCTTTTTATATTAGGTGAGAGTTACATATATGTCTGTCTTTAGTTGAGTGTAGGACTTCTTAGATCAGGCATTTCATGTGGTTGTAGAGCAGAAAGCAGCTTACTAATTCTGAACCTGCCTCCTTAGCAGTATTGAACTAGGGGACCAAACCCGGGGGTGAGCTGGTGTCAGTTAGCCCTGGACTCCTGGACCAAGCCTAACCTGGCCTTCTCCCCTGCAGTCCTCCATGATAACAAGCTGACACATACGGACCTCAAACCTGAAAATATTCTGTTCGTAAATTCAGACTACGAACTTACCTACAACCTAGAGAAGGTAAGATGGACAAGGCTCTACCCTCGGCTAGTGAAATAGGCGACTCTGCCACTCTGGCTTCCTCTCCCCCTCTGTCCTATTACTTCTTTCTGCCACATTTTCTCTGGCTTGTCTCCAACTGAGTAAAGGTAGCATACCAGGATAGGTAGAAAGGGGGAAGGAAAGGTGACTTAAATTAGAAAAGAACATAGGAAAGGATCTCAGTAGTTATGCTTTTAAGATTTTTGTTTTGGACTTTTTCTCTTTTTCAGATGTCTGTCTCTACAAAGAAAGCTAAGCTCCCTTAACTAAAAAGATAATGGAGATACCTGCACTAAGGAAATTCGCTTTTCCCTTAATCTCTTAGTCACCTGTTAAATATTTTCAGAAAAACTATACCAATCACTTGAAGATAGTCTTCAAATAAAGTACTTTGTTCCATATGGTGAAGGCTATAAAGCAGGAGAGTCTCCAGCATGTCAGGAGGTCAACGATGCTTTTTCAAGGCTCAAACATTTTGGGTGCTAGTATTAGACTCTCCATCTGAGTTGCAGAGGTTCATTCTCTTCCTGATTTGCCCCTAGAAGAGAGATGAGCGCAGCGTGAAGAGCACAGCTGTGCGAGTGGTAGACTTTGGCAGCGCCACCTTTGACCATGAGCACCATAGCACCATTGTCTCCACACGCCATTACCGAGCTCCAGAGGTCATTCTTGGTAAGAGGAAAGAACAGATTTTGCAAGAATGTGATGGGAGGTGGTGGTAAGGGTGGAGTCCCCTAAGCTTCATGATAACTTTCCCTTCCCATTCACACCCAGAGCTGGGCTGGTCACAGCCTTGTGATGTGTGGAGTATAGGCTGCATCATCTTCGAGTACTATGTTGGCTTCACCCTCTTCCAAGTAAGTGGTGGGTTCTTTTTTTTTTTTTTTTTTTTTTCTTTTTGAGACTAGGTCTCACTATTTTTGCCCATGGAACCACAGGCTCACATTCCCCAGGGTACAACGGACTCAAGCAGTCCCCAGCCTCAGCTTCCCAGGTAGCTGGGATTACAGGTGTGCACCACCACACCCAGCTCTTTGAGGGACTAGGTCTCACTACATGTCCCCAGCAGGACTCGAACCACAATCCCTGGCCCGGGCTGTGTCTTCCTAGGCTGCCACCTACAGGCATGCGCCACCATGCCCCAGCCAGTGGTGGAGTTCTTGTGTGACCACTTGGTGTTTTCTGATCTGACTTCCTTGTTTGCTGAGGACCTGCCTGTTCACACCTTCATGTTGCTTTTCTTACTCGTAGCTAGCTCTCAGCAGCTCTTTCCTGTTCCATGCTCAGTACTGTCTTTGTTTCCCAGACCCATGACAACAGAGAGCATCTAGCCATGATGGAAAGGATTTTGGGTCCTATCCCTTCCCGGATGATCCGAAAGACAAGGTGAACCTTGCGTGGGAGGGACTATACCCTTTTCCTTTCCTTTCCACAAAACTGGTCTATTTCATGTCATTTTCTTTTTTCTTTGACACCTTCCTTCCCCTCCCCCCAGCTACTCTCAGATGGGGGAATAAGAGAATTTTCCCCCAATAAGAGGAACCTCTTGATTCCTCAACCTCCCCTTCCCCTCTAGGAAACAGAAATATTTTTACCGGGGTCGCTTGGATTGGGATGAGAACACATCTGCTGGGCGCTACGTTCGAGAAAACTGCAAACCACTGCGGGTGAGCCCGACTGGGAGTAAATAGTGCCTATCAGCAGAGGTCATTTCCTTCTAAGGTTTTCCTGGAATGTACTTCATAAACAGGGTTAGGAAAGAAAGGGAAAGAAAACTGAAAAAAGAAACCTTTGATCAATTGAAAACATAAAAGGGAGTGGTTTTGTAGTGGGAAGATTAGACAGCCACGTCTGTCTTGAGTCAACCAGAGATCAAAGAGTAATGTCCTGGATTCTTTAGGTCACACAGAAAAGAATCAACTACCTTTGAAGAGCTTACATTTTAATGAACTAAAGAGGATTCATGAAATTGACGAGGATATACAAATAGAAAGACCTTTCCAAGAGTATGAAAGAGTAATTGTGCTAGTGGGAAGGCAGGTTGAGCTGTAGTATCAGAAACGTTGATCATGGTGTGGTTGTGGTAAGGTAGCATTCATAATGGTTGCAAGCAGAGCCTTCATTCTCCAAGATTTAAAGCTAGGGCCCTGAAGAAGGAGGCAGGGTTTGTCAAGCATCTGCCTCACCTTTTTCCCCTGCCCTCCACCACCAGCGGTATCTGACCTCAGAGGCAGAGGAACACCACCAGCTCTTCGATCTGATTGAAAGCATGCTAGAATATGAACCTGCTAAGCGGCTGACCTTGGGTGAAGCCCTTCAGCATCCTTTCTTCGCCCGCCTTCGGGCTGAGCCACCTAACGCCAAGTTGTGGGACTCGAGTCGGGATATCAGTCGGTGACGATCAGGCCCTGGACCCCCCTGCATCTCTTACAGCAGTGGGTGTCCAGTCCAGGACACTGGTGCTTTTTTATACGAGACAGAGCCGGAGCCCAAGCCTGGCTCCCTGTATACCTGTGAATATGTGAAATAGTGTAAATATGGAAGAACTTGTACCTATTGCTTCAGCCCCTGCCTTGTACAGAATGCTGTTCCACCCCACACTCTTCTCACCCTCACCTGCCCCTTTACCTGAGCTGGGTGGGGGCAGAATGAGGTAACCAGGTGGCATCTATCATGTTTTATAAGGAATTTTGTACAGTCTTTGTGAAATAAAATGACGTGCTTCATCTGAATCCCCCCTCCCCCCATCCTTGAGTTTGAGGTTTGGGGATGCTGGGGAAGAGGGATGAGAAAGAAAACTGGCAACTTCTACATTTGGGCAGGAAGGTATGGAGACCCATCTTCCCCTTCAGAATTGACCAGAGCCAGTCCACCACTTTATCTGTCCACTTTGTTTTAATGAGGAGGGTGGTCAGGGTGGAGAAGGGTTACAAGGCTAGTCCTTAACTTTTGGAATAATGAGAATTGGAAAAGAGGTCGGGCTGCAAGTCCTTACTACGCTGCGCCGCAAGATAGAGCTAGAATCCAGGTGAAAAACAGTCTGCTCAAGTGAGCTGGTAGGGACCAACTTCCACTAAATCAAAGACTCCCGTCGTACCTCTCGGGATATCTGGAAGTATGGAGAGTGACGCTAGGCTTCCTGGGAGTTGTAGTTCGTGGGTGGTCACGTGATGACGACGCGGTACTTCCTTGCGGGGAGTGGGTGGGAAGTGTCACGTGGGCACATTTCCGCCTTTACTTTTAGCTAGGACGCAGGCGCAGCCCGTTGCTGCTGCGGGAATCTTTATGACCCTTCCGGTCGGTACAACCAATGCGTGTACAGAGAAGCGGGGCGGACCAAGACGAGCGGAGGGAGTCCTGAGCTCCTCTGCCGCCACTGCCGCGGCAGGGGCGTGGAGGGCAGGGGGTGGCCCAGTCCGCAATCGCAAACATGGCTCAAAGCAGAGACAGCGGAAACCCTTTCGCGGAAGCTGGGGAGCTTGATAATCCCTTTCAGGTGACTTGCGTCGGCCTACTTGGGGCAGCTGGATTGCCTCCTTTCGGTTCTGGAGGGTCGGGCTAATTTATATGGGAATACGTGACACATGATCCCGGGAAGGGTCGCCACGTGGGAGTGACGGTGACTCCCGACCTCTAAGCACCCTGGGGGGCGGGCCCTGCCCCCGTGAAGAACTTGTACTGGCAGTGTAGGGTGAAGAATTTGAGTCAAGTTTTGGGACAACAGTGTAGCTCCCACGGTGCATTCTTTAGAGTCAGAAAAACCCTATGTGGGTCCCTCCCAGAGGCACCAGGTGCCAGCTGAGCCCCAGATCTCTATCCGCAGGACCCAGCCGTAATCCAGCATCGACCCAGCCCGCAGTATGCCACTCTTGATGTCTACAACCCTTTTGAGACCCGGGAGGTGAGCTTCTGAATTGTACTGGAGACATGGAAAGGAGTGACCGCACTGTCCCATCACTTAGTAACCACGCGCTCTTAAACAGGAAATCTTCATTTTACTTACTTATAAAGCAGGGACTTTGGTGTAGGCAAACGGAGACCACAGGAACAAACCTGTGATCTTAGCTCTCTGGAACAAGCCAGTCTGTCTGGGGATGCCTAATCCTTTGGAAGACACCAGGCTATGGAGCCATCCAGTTTGAGCTCTGAACGTAGATTCTGGGAGCCCCTGGAGTTTGACAGGGTTTGAATCAAAACTTTGTGTGAGAAGATATCTTTGAAGAAAATGAATGGGGGTGAAGTTGGGAGAAAACAAACTATGTTAGGTGTGCAACTAGAATGTCAGGAATGAGAGCTAGACCTCTTTGTCCCACTGGAATAGAAAATGGTAAGAATTTTAAAAAGTGAAGGGCCTACATATGTTAGATGAGTATGTTGAGTGCTGGGTGAGGAATTTGATGTGTGGAGCGGTGAGGATTGCTACAGATCATCATAGACTTCTCTGACATCACTTCAACCCCAAAACTAGGTCTGTACCTGGGAGAGGGGCTGCTGCCTTAGATAATGAGTTGTTCTAGGTCTGAAAGTATTTAAGGAGTTTGCTGTGTTTTGAGATTCTAGATGATCCTTAAGATCTTTTCCAAACCCAACAGCCATCACCATCCTATGAGATTCCTGCTCCTGCCCCATTGCCTCCACCCTCAGCTCCTCCCCTGCAGTCCTCCAGAAAGCTCAGCCCTACAGAACCCAAGAACTATGGCTCCTATAGCACCCAGGTAAAGAGGGTGAGGTGAGGGTTTGAATGAGGAGCTAGTCCTAGAGCTGAAGACTCATCTCCCCCTCTGCTGCTACTGGGCAGGCTTCAGCTGCAGCCGCCACAGCTGAGCTGCTAAAGAAGCAGGAGGAACTCAACCGTAAAGCAGAGGAGCTGGACCGGAGGGAGCGGGAGCTGCAGCATGCTGCCCTAGGGGGCACAGCTAGTAAGTTGATCTGGGTAGGGTGGGGAGTTTATCTGATATTTTGGAAAGAGCAAAAAGAACCTAAGTGCGTGGGGTCTGGAATCAGAGCTTGAATTTCGGTGCCGTCACTCACTATGAGTTCTTAAGCAAGAACCTCTCAGTTGTCTTTATTTATAAAGTGAGAATAATGTTTGTATTCATCTAATAGTTGTGAGTGTTAAACAAGGTCATTTATACGATGTGCTCAGCACAGTTCTTAGAAGTTGTAAATAGTAATAAACTTTCACTGTTGGTATTACTTCTGCCACTTTTGCCCCCTTGGACCTTGAATTGGGGACAGAAGAGAGGCCTTGTAGATGGAAGGAAGAGGGAATGACTCCCCTGTTGGGCTTTACCAATTTCTTTTTTGTGTGTTTTACAGCTCGACAGAACAATTGGCCTCCTCTGCCTTCATTTTGCCCAGTTCAGCCCTGCTTTTTCCAAGACATCTCTATGGAGATCCCCCAAGAATTTCAGAAGACAGTATCCACCATGTACTACCTCTGGATGTGTGAGTAGTGACAAGCCTTTTTGGAGGAGTGCAGAGAGTAATTTGAACATCTTTCCTATCTGGAACCCACTCACTTCCATTTATACACTTCTTCTTGGTGTTCAACTTTAAGGCTTCAAGAATCTTCTTAGATTATTCCTTTTATAATATTGGACTAGCTGCTTAGTTTTTTAGTAAATATATGTTCTTGTTCTCTCCCACTTCCCCCTCTCCCTTGTGCATAAGCGTGTCCTAAGTCCTTACATGCACAAGAGATCATGTGTGATAGAGATTGGTTTGTTCTGTCTCCTTGGAGAGTTAAGGATTCTGGAGACGGAAACGGCCTTCTCTTTTTCACTCTGCCATGTTTGGCTGGATTTCTATGAGAAGCAGCATCCACTACAGTCCAGAAACCCCCATCATCCTTTTCCTCTGTCTCTTAGGCAGCACTCTGGCTCTTCTCCTGAACTTCCTGGCCTGCCTGGCTAGCTTCTGCGTGGAGACCAACAATGGCGCAGGCTTTGGGCTGTCTATCCTCTGGGCCCTCCTTTTCACTCCCTGTTCCTTCGTCTGCTGGTACCGCCCCATGTATAAGGCTTTCCGGTAAGTGGAGCTGTTGGTGACAGGAGGCTTTGGATGGGCTTCACATAGACTTCTCTACCCCTCATTCTTTTCTCTCCTTTTTTTTTTTTTTTTCTTCTTGCAGGAGCGACAGTTCATTCAATTTCTTTGTTTTCTTCTTCATTTTCTTCGCCCAGGATGTGCTTTATGTTCTCCAGGCCATTGGCATCCCAGGTTGGGGGTTCAGGTCTGTGTGTTTGCTACCGACCCTCACCCTTTTCTCCCATTCCTCTAGATCAAGTCAGCACTGGGTATTGGGGTATGAGTTCAGAAAAAGGAAGTGCAGTTTTTATCCCTGGGTGGTACTAATTTAATGGGAGAGATAGGATATACTTCAGGATAATAGAGAGCACCCAGCCCAACCTCTAGACAGGCATGGATTGAGGGAAAGAAGGCTGTGTGAAGAGAGTAGATTCAGCTTGGGATTGTCATCTGTAGAAGGCTGACGGGAGTAACCCCTAATGGAATGGTTGAGACAGGACGTGTCTCATAACTAGAGGAGAGCAGGTAGGAAGAGCCCCAGCTATGAGCAGCCCATTTTCACGGTGTCCCCCTTCTTCATGGTTCCCCCTTTAACAGCGGTTGGATCTCTGCGCTGGTGGTGCTGAAAGTCAACACGGCTGTAGCTGTCCTCATGCTGCTGGTTGCCCTGTTCTTCACTGGCATTGCTGTGCTGGGAATTGTGATGCTAAAGCGGGTGAGGGGCTGTATTGAAGGTGGGGCCAGGAGAGTGAGATCATGTGTCCCCAGGGCCATGGGTGGAACACTCCAAAAGAAGGGGGTTTGCGGGCAGGACAGTGGGCAGGTTGCTGCCTAATGGACCTAGCTAGGGTGTGTCTGTGCATGCGTGGGGGGGGGGGGAGGAGTGAACCAGTAGAGCAGTCGGCTGATGAGTGGTGGTAACGGTGTTGGGTTGGAGTGGGTTGCAGTGCTGGATGAACTATAATGTCTCTGTGCTCTATTTGCAGATCCACTCCTTGTACCGCCGCACAGGTGCCAGCTTTCAGAAGGCCCAGCAAGAATTTGCTGCTGGTGTTTTCTCCAACCCTGCGGTGCGAACCGCTGCTGCCAATGCAGCTGCTGGAGCTGCTGAAAATGCCTTCCGGGCCCCCTGACCTCCAACTGGGATGTTTTGGCCCTGCCACTAAGGGAGCTGACTTAGCTCCCATCCCTGAAGTCTCTGGGACTAGAGAGAGATCACTACTTGATATCTCCTCTGTACTACTCCCAACCCCATGGCCATGACTGCTGATCCTGACTTAGGGGTGCTGGGAGCCCACTGTGACTCAGTCACTGCCTCCTCACCTCCCAACCAGGCCACACTGCTGCCACTTCTGACACACCCAGCCCAACTACCCTCTGCTGTGCCAAGGCTGTTGCTTCGGTTATTTAAATAAAAAGAAGGTGGAACTGGATTCAAATCCCTGTTTCTGGATTTTCTTTTTTTTTTTTTTTTTAATGGAGAACTAGGCTTTGTGGAAGAGAAAGAGTGAGGAAGGCAGAGGGGTGGAAGCCAAATGTGAAAGCCACTGGAAAGGTCGGATGACTTTAGTGTAAGCTGAGAGCTGTTAGGGTGGGGCAGCAGTCAGAGGCTAACTGCTGAGGGAGGAAGTCCCTGGTTGGGCGTGGAAGCACCTACTGGGAGTTCGGCTACCCACCCCTCTCCATTAGTGATGGGGGAGAGCTGCTCCCTCTGCTGAGAATGCAGCGAATCCAGGAAGCTGAAAGACTGGGTGTGGCTCAAGTGGATGCTGAAAGAGTGGTTCGCATATCGGGCCTGGTCCCGGGGGATACTGGGGCTGGGGACCGCTTAGTTGACTGGCCGCTGGTGCCTGCTCTCACAGTCGGCCGCTGCCTCCAGCACTCCCCACCCCGCCTCAATCCCACAGGGTCTCAGGCCCAGACTACAACTCCCGGAGTGCACCGCGCTGGACCTCGCCGCCACGCCCCTCCTCCCGCACCAGCCCTTTCCCATCCCCCGCTTCCAGTCCCGGACCTGCTGCAGCCCGAGCTGGGGGAGCGGAGCTTGGTGGGGAGGGGAGCGGGGCAGGCGACCCAGGAGACAGCGGCGCCGAGGCCTCTCCCCACCAGGCGGCCTCGGATCCCACTGGACACTGCGGGCACGCCGACCGCGCCTCTAGAGTCACCTCACGCCGACCCCTCCCTTTCTCTAGACTTCTTCCCCATCCTTCTTGCCTTACCTTCCCCACCCTTCGCCGACCGCCGCCCTCTCCTCATTCCCGGACCGACCCTTTCTGGCGCCCCTTTTCCTAGGGAGATGCGATGAGCTCGTGGCCCCGCGTCCTCATCGCCTCCCCGGGCACGGTGCCCGTCCAGTGCCCGTGGTGGGGAGGGAGCACTCCGCGGTCCCTCCGTGACGCCCCTCCCTTGGGCCACCCCCCAGCTGGCGTCCCAGGGCCATGCCCCAGGGGACCCAGCCAGGGGGTGGGCTCTAGAGAGAGGGTGGAGAGAAGGAAGGAGCGGGCCTTGGGCGCCTTTGAGATGCTCCCAAGCGCCAGAGGGGGCCGAGCGAGGCGCAGGCAACCGGGAGGCAGGCATGATGCCCTCTCCTAGTGATTCCAGCCGCTCGCTGACCAGCCGTCCCAGCACCCGGGGCCTTACCCACCTTCGCCTCCACCGATCCTGGCTGCAGGCCTTGCTCACACTGGGGCTGGCCCAGGTGCTCCTGGGCATCCTGGTGGTCACCTTCAGCATGGTGGCCTCCTCCGTCACCACCACCGAGACCATCAAGAGATCCTGCCCATCTTGGGCTGGATTCTCGGTGAGTTGGGTGCACAGTCCTTGGGTGGGGGAGGCTCCTCGGCCCCACCCCTCCACACCAGCTTTAAGTCTAAATCCTGGCCTCTCCTCCCTTTCCTGCTCCTCTCCCTCCTTACGAGGCTGGGTGCACCCTGTGGTTGAAGGGCTCACTCAGATGCCTCCCCTGCCAGGCTGAGCCTGTGCTCACTCTGTCCCCAGCTGGCGTTCTCCGGGGTGGTTGGCATTGTGTCCTGGAAGCGGCCATTCACTCTAGTGGTAGGTGCCAGGGTCTAGTGCCCACCGGGAGGCAGGTGCTCAGCACCTGAGGGGGTGCCCATTTATGCTCTGGAGAAGGGAATTGGGCATGAAGTATCTGAGGAAGGGTGGCTCCATCCATGGTAAAGGGGTATTACTAAGGGTCCCAGGCCTAAGTCTGCACCCTTTCTCCCCCCCCCCCCCAGATTTCCTTCTTCTCCTTGCTTTCGGTGCTCTGTGTCATGCTCAGCATGGCTGGCTCTGTTCTTTCCTGTAAGAATGCTCAGCTTGCCCGAGACTTCCGAGACTGCTCATTGGTGAGAATCAAGGAGGGAGAGCTAAAGACAGCCGGTTTGGGGAGGTCTGTGGGACACCTGGATTTGTCTTGACTCAGGCTGCCTCACCCTCCCCACTCCTGCCCAGGAAGGAAAGGTCTGTGTGTGCTGCCCCTCCGGTCCCCTACACCGACCCTGTCCAGAGTCAGGGCAGGAACTGAAAGTTTCCCCTAATTCCACCTGTGATGAAGCCCGTGGAGCCCTCAAGGTGAGCAGGCACCCCCACCCCCACCATTGCATCCTCCTCCATCATCCTGGTTCTCATCCTTGCCTCCTCTTCTGAGGTCTTCACAGGCTCAGAAGGTGTGGAATTTACTCCTCTTCAGCTCTTTCTCACATCCCTCTTCCTCTTTCCTTCCCCAGAACCTCCTCTTCAGTGTCTGTGGGCTTACCATTTGTGCCGCCATCATTTGTACCCTCTCTGCTATTGTCTGCTGCATCCAAATCTTCTCTCTGGACCTTGTGCACACGGTAAGTGGGGAGCTGGGGTCAGGCCAAGCAGATGTGATAGGACACAGAGGTGTCTGTGCTGGTGCTAGAACTGGGGACAGGGGCTACAGCACTGACTTCTGAGCACAGAGGCTGTGGGCCATCTACTAAGCGTGTCTGCCATAGGGCTATGTAGAGGGCCAAGGGAAGGCAGTGATGGCAGTGAATGCCAGTCTAGGGCCAGCACAAGGATCACTAGAGAATGGGACTAGAAGCCGGGCAAATTGAGTCACTAAGTTCCTACATGGGGGCAGGGATAAGGGGGTGATGTTCTGTTGGGACAGATTGCAGGTGTGATTCTGGGGACAGGTTCTGGGTGCAGAATAGGGGCCATAAAGAAAAATTTCTCTATGGGCAAAGCCAGAGCTGGAAGTCCTAGGTAGAAGCAAGGGTGGAGGAGGGACCGGTTCTGACTGAGGGCCCCACAGCAACTGAGCGTCTTGGAGGGGGTGGGGCCAGAACCATGCGCATGAGAGGAGTTTGGGAGCCCAGTTCTCTTTCCAGAAGCTAGGAATGCTGACTTGCTTGCTCTCCAGCAGCTGGCCCCTGAGCGCTCAGTCTCAGGCCCCCTGGGGCCTCTGGGTTGTACATCTTCGCCTCCCGCCCCTCTCCTACACACCATGCTTGACTTGGAGGAATTTGTACCACCTGTGCCCCCACCACCCTACTATCCCCCAGAGTACACCTGCAGCTCAGAGACAGATGCACAGAGGTGAGGCCTGCGGCTGTCCTGCTGGGACAGAAGCAAAGGAACTGGGGCTGTGGTCTGGATTGGTGTGGTGGGAGGGAGGATCTTTGAGGAGGAGGAGTTCTTTTCCAGGCTTGACCTTCTCCCTCATCCTGCCAGCATCACCTACAATGGCTCCATGGACAGCCCAGTGCCCTTGTACCCTACCGATTGCCCCCCTTCTTATGAGGCCGTCATGGGGCTTCGAGGAGACAGCCAGGTGAGAGCGGGATGTGGTATGGGCTGAGGACCCAAAGGTAGAACTGAAAAGCTGAGTGAGCTGCCGTCACCGGATAAAGATTAATAGTAGCCCCTGTGATCTTTATAGGACTGACACACCCACTGGCAATTTTGATCTTCCCTAGAACCTGGTGAGGAGGGTTGGGTAGGATCTATCATCTCTATTTTACAGATGTGAAAACCGAGGCCTGCCTAAGTGACTTGTGCAGTGACAAAGCTGGACTGGAATCTAGGTCTCCAGGACTCTGTCCAGCACATTGGGGTGACCATACAAGCGTACAATGCTGATCCTTGACCCGTGTCTCTTCTGCAGGCCACTCTGTTTGATCCTCAGCTGCACGAGAGCTCCTGCATCTGTGACCGAGTGGCCTCCATTGTAGATGGTGAGCAGAAAGTGGGCAGGTGCTGCCTGGGATTGCAGAGTAGGGTACAGGCAAAGAAGGGGAGATGAGTCTGAGTTGGTGGCTTTAAGAATAAGCGAGGGCCGGGCACGGTGGTGCGTGCCTGTAAGTGGCAGCCTAGGAAGCCGCTGCGGGGACCAGGGATCGGGGTCTGAGTCCTGCCTGGGGCAATACAGGGAGACTTAGTTCCGAAAGAATAGCTGGGCGTGGTGGTGCGCATCTGTAATCCCAGCTGCCTGGGAAGCTGAGACTGGGGATTGCTTGAGTCTGTGGTACCCTGGGCAAAAATAGTGAGACCTAGTCTCAAAAAAGAATAAGCAAGGGTTGCAGCTTCTTCAAACCCTGAACTTCTGTCTCCTTGGAAGTAAAGTGGGAGGCAGAGTGGTCTGGAGAGGCTGGGCCTAAGAAAGGAGGACCGACCTGGACTAGAGCAGGCCAGTGCTACCCAGCGCCCCCTGCTGCCCACAGTGTCCATGGACAGCGGGTCTCTGGTGCTGTCGGCCATCGGTGACCTCCCCGGAGGCTCTAGTCCGTCAGAAGACTCCTGCCTGCTGGAGCTGCAGGGCTCGGTGCGCTCCGTGGACTATGTGCTCTTCCGCTCTATTCAGCGCAGCCGCGCTGGCTACTGCCTCAGCCTGGACTGCGGCCTGCGAGGCCCTTTTGAGGACAGTCCCCTGCCACGGCGGCCCCCACGGGCTGCCCGCTCCTACTCCTGCTCTGCCCCTGAGGCCCCACCCCCCCTGGGTGCCCCGACAGCTGCCCGCAGCTGCCACCGCCTGGAAGGCTGGCCGCCCTGGGCGGGACCCTGCTTCCCTGAGCTGAGGCGGCGGGTCCCCCGGGGAGGGGCCAGACCAGCGCCAGCCCCTCCCACCAGAGCTCCCCCTCGCCGCTTCAGCGATAGCTCAGGTTCCCTCACCCCACCGGGGCACCGGCCTCCTCACCCGGCCCCCCCATCTCCGCTGCTGCTGCTGCCACGGTCCCACAGTGACCCGGGCATCACCACCTCCAGTGACACTGGTGAGCATCCCAGGGTTCAAGAGAGGGCAGGCATTAGGATAGAGTCTAGGGATGCCCTTTGGGACTTGGAACCTGCAGGTGGAAGAAGGCGAGTTCATTCTAGCAGAACTTTGACTGCTCTCTTGCTAGAAATACAATGTCATTAGTTTAGTGGCGAAAAGATGAAAACTTATGCCAGGCACGGTGGCTCATGCCTGTAAGCTTCAGCCTATGAAGCGGCAGGGGCTAGGGATCGCAGTTCGAGTCCCGCCTGGGGCCCGTAGGGAGACCTAGTTCCAAAAAAATAACTGGGCGTGGTGAC
>PVHY01027250.1:0-16410 GCA_004024945.1 Uropsilus gracilis
AAATAAGTAACAGCGCTGAACTAAAGGCATTATTTCACTTCATGTGTTCACCCACAAGAGCACCTACTATGTGCCAGCAGCTACTCCAGGTACCGAAACAGTGAACAAAACAGATAACCATCCCTGCCTCATGGTTTCATTCAGACCCTGTAGGTGTGCTGCAGCTATTTTGACAGGCAAGGAAACTCACAGTCCGAGAGGTCAGGGACCTTGCCCAAGGTCACACAGCGGATGATCTCCTGTGACACCTGATGCTTCCCTTCTCTGCTGCAGATGTTGGCTGTTACCAGAGTCAGGCCAAAGTGGCTCCTAATCTCTATTCTTACAATGGCTCCTCTGACGAGCAAACGCATCTGGGAGTCAGACAAGGGCAGTGGGAAGAGCCAAATTCCATGACCTCAAGTCCCTGCCGACCCTGCCTCCTCGCGCCCCCACCCTGTGACGAAGGCTCACACCTGGGGTGTTACAGATTTGAGCCACAGCTCTCAGTCACCCCCCCCCCCCCCGCTGTCTTATCAGCATGTGACATCCCCAAGTGGCCGGGGCCTGCAGGCCTGGCAAAGAATGCAGCCGGACAAAAATAAACCTGCCACATTCTTTGGCAGCCCCCTGCCCCTCTGTTCTCTCCAGCCATCCAGCCCCAGAGCCTGCCAGGAAGGCCGGAGAGGGAGAGCGGGTGGAGGAAACCAGGGCTGCTGCTGTCCAACCCCCAGAAAGAGGGGAAGAGAGGGAGAGAGAGGAGGAGAGGGGGAGAGAGGAGAGATCACCTTATATGGGAACGCGCGCAGACAATGTGTGGCAATGGCTGAGAGGGCAGCGGAGGTCAGATACCAGACAGATGGGAGAAATTAAACATGGGACAGAGCGTGTTCCCGGGCTTGGAAACAGCGCACGCTGCAGGGCGAGCCGCACAGAGCCTGGCCCGTTGTCCTTTTTTGCCGAAGCCGAGCGGGAGGTGCGTCCCGAGCACCCCATGACTTCGGTGTGGGCCCCCAAGTCCGGCTTGGCAGACCTCGCCATCCTTAAGAGCCATTTTTCTCTGATGAACAAACTCTTCTCTGCAGATCAAGAGGAGCCGGCCAGGCCTGCTTCCGAAGAGTGTGCACGTCTCTCCAAAGCACTGAGGAATGAACGCGTCTTCGCTCCTCTTCCTTCGTTTCATTCAGTCCCCAGATCCTGAAGGCCAGAGAGGGACAGGGTGACCAGGCCCGCTGCGGGGGAGACCATGGGGGCGCTGATGATGAGGACGACAGTTGTCGTGCCCTGGCTTGTGCCCATGTGGCGAACCCTACTGTTCACCCCGCGCTCCACGCCTCTGTGCCCCGGCCAGCGGGGCTACAGGACACTGGTTGTGCAGTGCCTGGGGGAGGTAGACATGGCAGGCATAGAACAAAGGATCCCACCAGGTCCTCTCAACCGCGTCCTGAGGCAGCTGCCCGTACCATCCCAGCTTAACAAAGGGGTTTCAACCTCAACACCAACCGTCTGGGGCCAGACCATTCCATGGGGTGGGGTTGGGGGGTTGTGGCGAGGGAGGGGTGCACGGTAGGAATTTAGCCATGTCCCTGGACTCTAGCTATCGGGGTCAGTAGCAATAACCTGCTCTCCCTCCCAGAGCAGACACTGCCTCCAGGTAGTCTTCAATGCCCCAAGAGGCCAAAAATCACTCCTGACTGATAATCACCAGCTCAACAGATGAGGAAGAGAGAGAGGCGCCGGGTGGTTAAGAAACTTCCTAAAGGTCATACCGCTGCCAAGTGGGGGGGTCACACGTTGGTCATTCAGAGTCCAGTGAGTGTGGACAGAGCTGTTATCATGTGAAACCCTGTTTCCCTGACAACAGGTGACTGTGGGTTTGGGTGGCTGCAGACTTCATGAGCTCATCCCACAAGATGGGAGTCGCCCATGTGAGTTGCAATCCTCCGGGAAGCAGATGCCAAGGAAGGCTGAGATTTGCCAAAGAGTTCCTTGGGCTGTATTTATTTATGCCCGTGGAGGGTAAATGGAAGGGGGTGAGGGGGTTGGGGGAGCCTTCAGACACCCGTGAGAGGAGAGGGGAAGGCAGGGGAGGTCAGAACCATCAGACAGCAGTGCAGCTCTGAGCAAGCTGCAGCCATCTTGATGGGAGCCCCTGAACCACAGTCACCTGTAAGGGGCCTCCCAGGCTGGGGAGCAGAGGGTCTGCGGGAACACTCCCATAGTGCCCTGGGAGCAGCCAGAGGAAGCACAGCCTTGGCAAGGACTTGGCGGACCTAGAGGGGTGGGAGCTAGGGCTGTCAATCAGCCTTGCTCTCCGCAGCAGCCTCTCCTGAAGGAGTTCTGAGGCTGCATCCTGAGGCTGCCACACTCTCAGCGTGCTGCCCAGGCCGTACACTCACCTTCAGGCAGGGAGATAAAAGGCACCAGAGGTACAGCAGGTTACAGAACCAGGCTGATGAGCTTTAAGCAAACGGGTGCATTTCCTTGCAAGATCTTGATCTTCAAGATCTTCCAGGTCAGCATCGACTTTGGGTACCACCAGCAAGAAGATGAGGAGGGTGGCCCCAGGCCCCAATTACTTCGTAATTGGCAAACGTGGCACTCGCTGAGCCTTAGTCTCTGTGTCCGCATAACGGAGTTATCGCACAGGTGTGACGCGGGGTCTGGAAGGGTGGATTCGCTCATGGACCTGCTTTTCAAGAGGTCCTCCTGCATAAGTTTTCTGCTCAACCCTTGATTTGGTATGGACATCTCCCTGCGAGCTGCCCTTTCATCCTTCCAGCTAAGATTCACTTGGGTTTCTGAGTGCCCTTGAAAATTCAGGAAGTCTAGCTATCGTGTGTGGAAGATCGGCTGGTGTTGAGAAGAGGCTGCCCGCTTCAGATAGGAGAGGTGCTTTTCAGTTTGCTGCAATCTCCACCACTCCCTATTGCGCATGAACATACAAAAAGATCATCCAAACCAGTGACCATGTGGGTGGCGGAGGGGTCAGAAGCTGGAGCTGGGGTCAGGCATCACTGGGGCGTACCGTTTGAGTACCAGTATTGACCTAAGGCTGTTCCAGTCCCACACAGAATTGCTGATTACCTGCGCAGGTGCTAGGACACTGAGAGATGTTTACTTCCTTTTATAAAAATAAGCGATATTTGCATTAGGATTCCTCCCCCACCCCATACCCCCTCTCAGTGAGATGGGTGCAAAACTCCAACTCCTACCATTTTTAAGGGAACATTTCTGGGGGTCCACTAAACAGCCTCTAAGATGAAGCTGATCAAGAAAATGTGAAATCAAGTACCATGACCTTCAGAAGCCTTAGTTCACTCATCTGTAAGCTGAGAAATAAGCTGAAATTCTCTGATACTGAGGATGAGAAAGTGCTTTGTGAGAGTATGGAGAATAAAGAGCCCAGATGTGGAGCAATGCTCTCCTAGCCCTGAACTAAATTTAGGGTCAAGATTGCTGACAAGTTTGCCGACCTGCACCCTCACCCTAAGTGTGCACTTGGACACAACAGGGGTCTCTGGGAAAGAGAAACAGATTCCACCCTTACAGTCACTTCCCCGCTCTTGTCCTGTCTAGGCTCAAGCAGTAAGAACCAGGCCAAAACCCAACTCGAGGCCCAAGTCACGAGGGAATGTTGGTACACTGCTGCCCTCTGCTGGTCACTCATGGTGTCACAGATGGGTGTAAAGAGGAGTAGGTACTAGGAGGAACCCCTGGGAAACTGAGGCAGAGAGAGAGGAAGAAACCTTCCCGAGGGCACGGGGCCAGGCAAGGACAGAGAAAAGTCTCCAGTCTGGAACTCCAGTCTCTTAGCCCTTTCCAGAGGGAGGAAAATGAGGACAAAGCTCAGTCTTTAGGTAGTTAGGCCCTATGAACTTCTGAATGGTCTGGACTTTTCTCTCTGGCTTGGATTTGCTGGCCTTTCCTTCTTGCCAAGGTTGGCACCCCTGAGGCCCCGAATTCGCTTGTGTGCTTTACAAAAACGGTCTCAGATCCTTTCAATCGCTCTGTGAAGTGGACCAGGAAACAGAAGGTCAGAGAGGTTAAGACATTTGCCAGATATCCAGTCTCCAGGGAGCACGGGAGCTGGCGTCTGAACGCTGGCCTGAGACCCCAAAGCCCACATTCTAATTGCTATGAAAAACCCAAAGCGAAGCAAAGCATCACGGCGTCACTATTGTTAATAATAATAATATCATTATTCACAGTTGCAATTCACTGAACATTAGGAGGCATTAGGTGCCCTAGTGAGTTGTTTCATTTCATTCCCTTAAAGCAATCAGTCACTCAGTTACCTTCCATGATGTCTGGTAACCAGGGAAATTTGGGATGGAAGACGTATGCTTTGGGGAAAGGAATATAATGATTCAACTTTCACTTGATCAGAGCAACTAAGTGGTAGGTGGTGGTGTAAAGGAAGGCAAGGAGCTGGGCAGGCAGATGCTAAGTGGGAGATTGTTCCAGGCATAAGGGAAATGGGGGTGGGGGGAGAGAGGGGGAGGGAGGGAGAGAGAGAGAGAGAGAGAGAGAGAGAGAGAGAGAGAGAGAGAAAGCGCTCACCAAGAGAAAGCTAGTTTAACTGCATAACCGGACAGTGAGAATTTTGGTAAGAGCAATAAATGGGTGACAAGCACCGAGATCTTCAAGCCATGGACTCCACCACCACCCTCTCCCCGCTCCTAGCAGGTGAGCAGAACTAGGGTGCACTCTCTACTCCTTCTTCCTGGGACCTCCCAGAGATCCTGAGCTGCATCTCCAGCCCGCCCCCTGCCGGGCCCTCCCTTCCTGCTCACCTGGCCTGCTCTGGCCCATGTCACCAGCTGGAGCCTCAGCCTGCTGACCCGGTCCCAGTTCCTGACCATCCCACTGACTTCTCCATTTGATGTGGAGTTCTCGCAGCTGCCCTGACCACTGTGGCCTGAGACTGCTCTGACAGGTGCCACGTCACTGGTTCACCTAGAGTGGCCAAGGCAATTCGACATGCATGTGGTGTATTTGGTCCCTACTGCCAGTCTCTGAAGCAGAGCTCCAGACCTTGTGGTTTCCTGACAGGACTGCTAGGAGAGTCTTTCGTCCTAATATTTGGCCTGTGATCCTGGCTCCTGATGCAGCATCCCGAAGTCCCATGGAATTTTCTGGGTGATGGGAGCATCTTTTATTTAAAGAGGTTCCTGGACAGCTCCAGGTTGGGGCTGGTCTGAAAGACCAAATCATGGTTGAAGCCCGGAGTTTTCAGGCCACCCCGCTCTCCCAGGAGGAAGGAGGGAGTAGAGATCAAGTCAATAATCAACTGTGACCACACGATGAAGCCTCCATGAACATCCCCGGATGGTGGAGCGTGGAGAGCAGGTAGGGGGGGACGTACCCGCGTACCAGGAGGCTTGTACCCCCCAACTCCATGGAGACAGAGGCTCCTGCTCTGGACCCTTCTCCCAACCAGGTGACCTTCTTTATCTGATTCCTTGAGTATCATTTGTTGTAAAAGGACTGGCATTTTCTCCTGAGTTCTGGGAGTGATTAGAGCCAAGTACGGAGCCTGAAGAGCGGGCTCTGGAAAGCCCTGTAGCCCAGGGCTTTCCTTTCTGTAGCCCAACTGAACACTTGCTCCTCGTGACGCCTCCTGAAGTGGGGGATAGTCTTGGGGGACCGAGCCCTTGACCTGTGCCTTCCAGGTAGTCAGCGAGAGGCCCAGTTGGTGTCCCCATAGCTGGGGAACTGCTCGCTGTGGAAGACACTTGTTGGTGTCAGAGGCGACACCAGGGCTTCCTGTGCACATGCTCGGAGAGGAATAAGGAAGACTGGATTTCATGGTGGAAAAAACACCACACGAAGGGAAGCTGGAGCTGCGTCCAGCTCTCAGCCTGGGACTTCTCTCTCTCCCATCATTTCTGCCTTTTCTCCGCCCCCCTCCCCGATTCCCATCTATTCAGCCTCCTTTTACCCTGCCTCCTCGCTCTAGCTCCTGTGGCCCAATGTCCTTCGGAATGAAAGAGATTTTTTTTTCCTCAATTTTAAGAGAGAGATGGTGGCTGATATGAGCAAGGGCAGCATTCACTCTCCCCAGGGTGATTTGTTCAGCCTGTACTTGGAAAAGCAGCCATCGCACATGGTGGATGCCCTGGCAGGTAAACAATCAGTAACAAAATTCCTGGTTCCTCAAAAAATTAAGCACAGAGTTAGCAAAGGACCCAGCAAGAATACTACTAACTGTATACCAAAGGGGGGAAAAAAACATTGAAAGCAGGCCGGCTGTGTACATAGGACAATTCTGCACAGCCGTGTTCCCTGGCAGCATTGCTCACAGCAGCCAGAGGCGGGACAACCCACATGTCCAGCAGCGTGTGAACGGACACAGCAAGCGCGGGCTGGCGTGTCATTCAGCCTCAGAGAGGACTGAGATTCTGTCACGCGGCACCGACGGGGTGAACCTGGGGGATACTATGCCAAGCGAAGTAAGCCTGTCACAGAAGGACATGTGTGAGCATTTAAGACTCCACTTTTCTGAGGTCCCCAGAGCAGTGAGTAAGGCTTATTATGTGTATTTTACCGCCCTAAAAAAATACTTTTGGCTTCTGGAAAGTTAGGGCAGAGGACCCAGCCTTCACTACAGGGAGAGCATCGCTCGTGTCAGCTGGTTAAGGGAGAGACTGTGCAGAACTCTCCAGGGAATGCGAAGAAGGGAGGGAACGAAGGCTTTGGCTAGACCGGGGAACAGATACCCGAGTCCTACTTTGATACTACAGCCCAGGCAAGGACACCAAGGAAAACATGACAGAGGAAGGGGCTTGCCAGGCTGCCCCTGGGAAGTCGGGTCTTGTAGTTTCTGTGCTTTGTCTTTTGTCCTGTACTTCAGAGGTACTGTCTGCCATGAACTTTACAAGGGTTCCCCAGCAATGCTTCTTAAGTCAGAACGCTTTGCCAACAGGCAAAAGAAAGCCCGATAGAAACACCTTAAGTGATATAGTAAAAGAAAAAATGCTTTAAAGCCCCAGGTAGGATGGTTCCTGAGGTAGTTGCTTCAAGGGTTCCAGCAAGTCCTTTCACGGTTCTGCTCGCCAGCTGAGCTTGTCACATAAGAGAATACGTCTTCCGTGAAAGAACTTCAATCTAAACTGGAATGAGGATATAGAACGGAAAAATCTCATGCATTTGTCCTCAGGAAAACAAAAACTTCAGGGCTGATAAGAAAGGAGAGGCCAATTTCCCATGATACACCTGAGTTACGGAAAACTGAGCTAGGAAGCTTGACCTATGGTTTCCAGACACGAAAATCAGGAATGGACTCAGGTCAGGTGAGTCTCCCAAATAAGCTAAGTCTGCTCAGGGAATTGTCAGGACCAGTCTGTGGGGTTTTGTTTTTTTTTTTTTAATTCTTAACAGATTCTGAGCTCTCTCCTCTTTACGTTTCCCGTCCATAAAGAGAGACTCCCCACCCCCGCCCTCCATCTGGAGTGAACTCTGAGGTTCAGCTGGTTTGTATTTTGTTCAGCGGGCTTCTCATTACTAGTATTGCTCTACTAACCAGCAGATTGGTCAGTTCTTATGCTCAGACGAATACGGCAAGTCGTTCCTCCGCAGTCCATTTCCTCCACCACCTTGATAACTGTACTACCTCTAATGATGACCCAAGACACAGAAGTTTCCAGGTCCCTGACTCCTCTCCTTTCTCAGTCAATGCTCTTTACCTTCACTAGGTGTTAGCTACTGCTTCTCTGGACCAGGGCTCAGATCTCAGTTTCTCTGCTCAAAGTTGTTGTTGTTTTTAACTTTTAGCTCCTTTAGGGTGAATAGTTCTTTAAACACTGGAATTCCTTGATGCTTCTTTCTCCTTCTCAAGATCTTCTGTCACTTCTCACCTTAACCAGTGTCGGTCCCATGGTCCTCACTTTAGTCACTTTAGCCATTTACTTCAGTAGTGGATGCTGTGACTGCCTCCCAGCATCTACTTCAACCCAGATGACTAGCCCAAGATGGTCATGATCATTTCCTCTTGTCAGGGGAGGGACAGGTGTGTGACTGATGTCTAGCCATAGGGGTAGGGTAGAATTGAGAGAGAAGAAGGTGCCCCATGAGAGAGACAAGAGAAATGAAGATCTTTCACTCTAAGGGTGACATCCACAACAATGGTGGTGGTATAGACAGAAAGTACCTGGATCCTGGATGTTAAGTCACCAGAGCAACCACCTCTGAAGTTTGTCCTCCCTCTAGATAACTTATTGGAGAATTTTTTCATATCAAGTTAGAGTCAGGAACTCTTAGTTTCCAACACAAGCGCCCTAAATCATATAACCCTCAAATCCCAGAGCAAGCTCAGTCCTGATATAAATAACTTTCTATTCTGTTTTGACAGTAGTCCTGCTGATGACTAGCTGGAGAAAAGGATGGGCCCTGGTCAGCCAGAAACCTTAGATGTCTAACATCTGCCATTAGAAGTCCCGTTTTCCTCACCCATCCCCAGGATGGCAGAAGAATGTTATCTCCTGAGGCAGTCAGTTGTCTTGACTAGCGAAGTCAAGGAGAGCACGTGTACTGGGCTTGAATGGAGTGAAGCAGAAACCTTGGGGTTAAAAGGAACCCAGCCCCTGTCAGGGCAACTATACTCAGAATAAACTGACCCCAAACTTTCCGAATGCGCAGGCTGAGTTGGGGGACAAAGAAGAGCTTCTTCAAGAGATCTGGCAAAATTTGGGGCTGGCAAGAGACCCAAGCTCCAGAGAAGAGTGATTCATGGGGAAGGGGAAGCGGAGGTTTGCTCACTTCATTTCATGTGTGGACAGCCTCGACCGATGAGTGAGATGTGCCTGAAGACAAATTCTAACTCTTTGGGCCACTTGACAGGACCTGGTGGGTCCCTGGGTGTGGAGTGGGCAGGTCCCAGGCACTGCTATACTTGCAGTCGCTAGACTGTTGCAGTAAAAGTCACCACATGAGGCTGGCATTTCCGTTTGCCCTGCTGGCTCTCTCGTGTTGTTCACCATAGCAACTGTTTCGAGTCTTTTCCACTCTCATCAAACTTCCTACCCTTCTGTCTTCTCCTGCTTTCTCCCAGGCAAATCTACCTCCTATGCCACCTGGAACACAGATGCCATCTGACTAGACGATCCTCACTTCGCTCGCTCACCTGTCACTGGAGTCACTGTTGCCTCAACCCACAGAGTGAGGTCAGTAGCAACAACTTTCACATGAGTTGCCATTAGTCACTGTGGCTCTGAGTACTTGAAATATGGCCAGGATAACCAAATAAGTGACTTTTAAATTTCCTTTCACTGTGGTTGACTTAACTTCTCATCAGCACATCTGGCTAGTGGCGCTTTATTAGACAGCACTGGTTAGTAGAAACCAAAAAACCTTTTCGAAGACCAGAACACCAGAATTCCTGCTAGTCCCGTGACATCACTAAGGAGTAGAGTCTTAGCATAAGAATTCTGAATGAGGTGATGAAAAGGAAGGGAGGGAGGGACAGAGAGGTTCATTCCTGAGAAACTGCCATGGAGAAAGAGTGAAAAATCACCACCATAGAACACTGCTCTGCTTTCTGGGTGTGTAGGCTGGTCTATAGTGGACATCCCACTTAGTGGACATTCCACATGACTGGAATATACGCACTTGTGTGGCCAGCTTCTTTCACTTGGCATCCAGTTATCAAGGTTCATCCACATTCTAGCAACTGTCGAAGCTTTGTTCTTTTTTATGACTGAGTAGTATTCCATTTTGTGAATGGACTGCATTCATCCACTGATGGACATACGGACTGTCCGCTATATTTGGTAGTGGCTTGGGGATGAAAGCAGTACTGTTCAAGGTTGAAAGGTAAAGGTGGTTGAGACATAATACCTCTAGGATCCACCTCCCACTTCCCACCTCCACACCCAGAGGCCTACCAGGTCCTGCCCAGTGGCTCAAAGAGCTTGGGCATTTGTAATCACTCACAGTTACAGGATTGGCAGCTCAGCAGCTAATCCCTCGGTGCCTGTGTTGTAACCTTCAGGTTCACTACCCTAAAAGGAGTCTGATGGCTCTCATTACAGATGAAGATAACTATATCCACCTGCGTGTGACAGGAAAGAGATGGTGAGCCCGAATGAGGTTACTCATACAGAACCATTTACAAAGGGGTCCGCGGACTTAAGAAAAAGCAATAAGGAACGGTGAGCTGTCTGGGGCTGGCAGAGCGGGGCGGCCTTCCCACCCTTACAAGCTGAAGGGGCAAGGAGGGAGTGTTATCCAGAAGCCCTGCACAATTGGGTGGAAAGGGGCCAGAAATTTCACACACAACCTCACCGCCCTCATGCCCTCCAGATGCTAAACAGGAGCAGCCGGGCGAGGAAGGTCCATGCGGCCTGTACGGGTGAGGAAGTGCAGGCTGGCTCTGAGTGGGAAAGGCAACCTCTGTGTAAGCACCCTGTGCTACCAGCCGATTGCACCACACACTTGCACTGCTGGAGATCTGGAAAAGAGTAACTGCTGGTCATTGGACAGGCTGGGAGAGAGGAGGAGGAAGTGAACAGCAAAGAAAATAGGAAGCATCTTTCTCCAGCTGTGAAGTGGTAATCCATGCCCCCCACCCACACCCCCACCCCCAATATTTGGATGGCAGCGGTTTGCTTCCTGAAACCACTGTCTCCCAGAAACAGCGCTGTTCGCATCGGGTCAGCAAGAATGAAGTATGCCTGAAGGAGGATCCTTTGCCTGCTGGTGCAAGCCGCTTTGACAGAGAGACGCAGCCTCAATTTGCCCCTTGCAGCACAGCGTCAGGTTAAGGGTTTCTGGCCATGTCACCCAACACCCACCTTAGCTTGACCACATGGAGGATACTGAGACGGGGTCCACTCTGCCATCTGCAGTGACCGTCTGACACACTCGCTTCACTCTAGCCTGTGACTGCATTGAAACCTCCTTTAAACTGCACCGTCCTGGAACTGGCTCTAACACTCTCCCCGTGCTGGGCGGCATCCGTGGCCAGCACACGCTTTCCTAACTGGAGAGATCCGGGAGCCGATTTTGCTGGCTGGTGAGTTTGGGCGGATCAGGCCAGCTCCTGGCCCGCTTGCTGGGGCTCAGAATGGACGAAGTGGATCTAGTCAATCTGGAAACACCCAGCACCCCACCCCACCCACTCCTCAGAATATTGGATTCCTCCCACCAGAGTGCTACGAGCAGTGGGGCACCTTCATTCAGCCAGTGTTCACACCCCTCTGGGGCTGAATAAAGGGTGGGAGAAATGAATCAGTCCGTTTCTGAGGAGGGCTGGAGGCCATGGAAAGATCTGGACCCTTTACTACAGCACAATGGAAGCGCTGGGTCTTCTGACATTTGAAAGGCTGCCCCTTACCCCCAACTGAAATGAGTCAAGAAAAAAAAAAAAGGCAAAGGAAATGGGGGAAAGGGAGAATCCTAACAATGCCCTTCCTTTGAACACCATCTTTGTGCAGGCATCTGGGGGAGGCTGGCTGGGGCGGGTCATCTGCCAGCCAGGCCTGTTTATCCCCAGCGAGGCTGGGACAGCCGCCAGGCCCCGCCCCACGCTGCTGTCATTGGAGGAGTTGAATGTAAAGACTGCTGCCAAGAATCAGGTTTCTTTTCCCTGTTACTGGTGGGCCTGTTGCCTGGGTCTCAGAAGGTGGGGACCTGATCTAGCCCCAGGCTGAGCGAGCCCCAGCCAGAGCCCGGACCATGGCAGGCTGCTGCAGCGAAGTCTTCCAGTATGAGACGAACAGAGTCATCCGAATCCAGAGCATGAACTATGGCACCATCAAGTGGTTCCTGCACATGCTCGTCTTCTCCTACGTGAGGTAAGCGGGAGTGTGGGGATGACCCCGAGTCCCTGGGGTGTAGCAGCTGGTGCACATTCTGAAGTCCACGTGGTTTTATACTCTCACTGCAAGCGAGTGGGTTGGGCAGGTCGGAGGAAGGTGTGGGAGGGTGTGGGCAGCAGGAGGAAGCCGCCGGCAGGAAACAGCTGCCGTCTGCAGAAAGTCTTCCGGGAGGACAGTGTCAGACTTTGGGTTCTTCTGTGAGGGGGAGCCAGGCGGGGTGTGCCGTGCCTGGAGTTGGTGGGAAAGCTCAGGACAATACCCAAGATTCCTAGGGAGGAGGCAGGGATGGGGCCACACCTGGAGACAGTGCAGGCCTCTGAGTCATCACCCCTTAGGGAAAGGAATACGACCAGACTTGTACATTTAACTTCAGGTCCTATCGCCCGTCCGCTCCACTTGCTCTTCTTCTAGCAGCTCCCTGAGCTATAATTTGCATACTCTAGAGCTCATCCATTTCAAGTATATACGTCCATGGTATTTAGTATATGCACAGCATTGGGTAACCATCCCCACAATCCATTTTGGACTATTTTCATCATCACCCCCAGTCTCCTTGTTCCCCGGTAGCTCCGGGCACGCTCTGATCTACTTTCTGTCTCTCTCGATTTGCCTGTTCTGGGCATTTCATGTGCATGGAATCACACAGACATGTGATCTGTTGTGACTGACTTCTCCCACTCAGCATGATGCTGTCAAGGTCCACCTATGTTAGGGTATGTCTCACTATTTTGCTCCTTTTCGTGGCCAAGTAATATTCCACTGTACGGACGGGTCCCTTTCAGTTGTTTCCACTTTCCCACTGTCATAAGTAACGCTGCTGTGGATGCTTGTGTGCACATTTTTACATGAACGTGTTTGTCGTTTTCTTGAGCGCATGTCTATGAGCGGAACTGGTGGAACCTTTGGTATTTCTACGTTCAATCCTTTGAGGAACTGACAAACCTTTTCACAGTAGCTGCACTATTTCCTATGTCAGCAGCCATGTATGAAGGTGCTGATGTCTCCATATCCTGTCAACACGTGCTACTGTCTACTTTTTGGAGTATTGCCATCCTTGTGGGCTGTGACATGCCATCTCATTGAGGTTTTAATTTGAATCTCCCTAATGGCTAACACCTCCTTGTCCTCTGTGGTGATGATGATAATGATGAGGTGGCTCTACAGGGAGACAATATTGTTTAATACTTAAGGGTGAGAGCAGTTGGCTTCTTAGCCCAATCACTGAGCCTTTCCAAACCTTGGTTTCTGCATCTGCTCCTAGAATTGTGGTGGTAGTTAAAGGAGAAAAAAACACGATAAACCTGAAGTGGGTTTACCATGACATCTGAGTTAGGTTAAGAGTACTGCAAGCGTTAGCTACTTAGGAAAATATTTTTGAACATCACAGGTACTTTCAGGTCCATCCTCTCCTTTGATTGTCACAGTAACTACACTCTAGGTTGGGCTCTGAGATCTGGACATTGGGTTATAAGAGAATCATTCACCTCTCTGAGTACTGGTTTTCTCACCTGTGAAACAGGGGTAATAGCTCTTATGAGAACGAAGTGAGTTCATGGAGACAATACACTGTTAGGAAAAACACCTGGCACAGAGCAAACCTTTCAACATGCTAGTTTTCAACATGTTTCTTATTAAGAATATTACTGAAATTATCGGTATTTGCTTCATGTTTATTGTGCAACAATATTGAAAAATAAACAGACATATCTAAGTTCTAAAATAAGACTCATTTCACAGAACCGAAGACAAAGACCATATTTAGTTAGTAAATGCTCCATGATGCGAGAATACATAGATCGTGTATCACAACTCCGGGAAGTGGCTGACTGACTTACTGGTGTTCTTGGATCCAGGCCACAGTTTCTCAGAAGCAGATTATAACATATATTGCTTATGTAAAAATAAATTATCACGAGAACCCCTTATAATGAATCCTGTGCTGGCCTCTTATCTGCTATGCATTTCACTCCCACAAGTTCAGTCACACAGGACCATGGAGAGTGCAATTTAAATTGTTCAACTGCATTTGGGTCCCTGGTATAACCAGGAGATGGGACACTTAGCCTTTGTTCACAGGTTTGGATATATATTTTGTGGGATTTAGTCTGGTGAGAGAGTGATTGATTGACTGATTGATTTTTTGAGGCTAGGTTTCACTATGTTGCCCGGGGTACCGCAGACTCAGGTTGCCCAGGGTACTGCAGATTCAAGCGATCCCCAGCCTCAGCCTCCCAGGTAGGTGAGATTACAGGCGCCCACCATGGTGCCCGGCTGCTTTTTCGAGACCAGGTCTTGCTATATTGCCCGGGGTAGTCTCCAACCCATGAACTCAAGTGATCCCAGGCTTCTTGCCTCCCAGCACTTGGACAACAGCCGCATGCCACCATACCCGGCTTTTGTTCATAGGTGTAAGCAGGAGATGGGACACTTAGTCTCTGTTCACAGGTGCTTCTTACAAAGTGAGCATCTTGTCTATCTATGACTCTACCTACTTATTTTTCATCCAATATGTCCCCAAAACCAAGTCAACCTGAAGCAGAACTGGAAATCGGAAAATTATTCCAGGACTGGAGAAAAATGGAGGGGGGGAGGGGGGTGTGGAGGGACAGTGGCTGTTCACTATGCTTTGAGGACAATTTAAAGGTCGAGCGGAGGCGATTTTGAGAAAACATAATTTTTATCTTAAGCGCAGACTTTCGGCAGACAGCACAGCCCCCAATAAGATGCTTCTCAGCCCTTTGTATTTAAAGTGTAAAACTGAAGACAAAGCATCGCCGACTTTGCTTTTCCCTTCCACGTGCACAGACCAGAATCTGCCGGCACCTCACCAAAAGGGGCCCCCAGGAGCCCGGCTTGGGAACTGCTGCCTTAGCCCAACGGCGAGGCCGTGGTGGTAGCTGCAGCGTCACCTGCTGTGGATGGGCAGCCCGGGCGTGCAGGGCTGGGGAGGTGGGCTGCGTCAGCCGGGATGGGCACGGGCCCCAGGGGACGTCCGGTTGGGCCCTACAGCGTCACGTCGGGACACGCAGCAACAGCTCCTGGCCGGGCGGTTCTGGGCTCAGGGACTGCGAAGCCAAAGTGCCAGTGTGATGGAGTACAAGCGGGCACTCGGCAATGAGGCAGGGCTGGCACCTGCGGGGACCAGACACGCGGCCTGCCCGCTCCTCATGGTCCCTCGACCCAGTTCAGATCCTGATTCGAGGCTCCGGCAGCTGCCACGGGGTCGAGGGGCCCCCGCTCGCCGGCTTTTGTGAGCATGCGGAATGCGGATGGGTGCTGGCCGCCTGCCCTGGGGTTGTTCGGAGAGTAGCAGAAACACAGCTGGAGTTGAGGGTTGGTCACACGGGGGTTGGTCACCACTGCCCAGGGGAGATGGAGCTGTCCTCAGAGTGGGCTGCTGTCCAGGCTGAGCAGATGCCCTCGAGGACGGGGGCGCCCTCCCTGCATCTTGGCTCTGCCTGTCTTTCCGCCTGAACAGGCTCGCTGAGTTACAAGATGACACCCCCCTCTCCTCACGAGCTCCCTTTCTAGCATCCCCAGAAGAACAGAAAAAGCCTTTTCTGATCTGGCTGCAAAGTCCCAAGACACTGACTGGTCAGGTTTGAATGACAGATTCCCTGAGCTAACGGCTGCCAATGGCTGCCACAGCGCTGTGGTGTCACCGACTGGCTCCTCTGGGGTAAATAGGCAGAGGGAGCTAGAACTGAATAAGCCTGACCTGACAACTTCCACTGACTTCTTTCAGGCAAAAAGGATTCTGTTGCCAAAAGAAATGGGAAGAGGATGGGGTGGGGGAAAGGGACAAAAACAACCGTTCCACGGTTTTTCCAAACCCAGACGTTCCAGGGACTCCTGAAGGCTGCTGCTCTCGCCCTGCCTTGGCTTGGAGCTGCACCTGGGCTCTGGAGACTGTGCCCTGGTTATTGCCAAGACTGGGCCCCGGGCATTCTCAACAGAACCAGCACCTGGAATTCCAGAGTATTCCAGCTTGTGACCCTGTTCTCTCACTTCACTGGGATGGAATGACTGCAATAATGATGGACAACAGATGCAAAAACCTGAATGACCTCCAAGTAACTGTTTTGTTTTTGGCGTTATTTGTATCATCTCACTGCATACGCTGGGGCTTGGGTCTTTATCCTGATCTGTTTCCCAGATCAGGAAACAGAGGCTATGAAAGTTGGAGTCACACTCGAGAAGGTCACTCACTTGGAAGACGGGTGTTGAAAGGAATCCTAATCCAAAGCCACTGCTGCCAACCCGCCACGCCACTGAAGTGGCTGCCATCAAGCTTGTCCTTGGCCACTTTTCATTGTTCAAATAAACGTGAGCATTTGCTATGTGCCAGGCACTGTTTTAAGGTGCCAGATACCACAGTCAGTGAAATAAAGTTCCAGCCCTCATGGGGTTAATTTTTTTTTAAACTGCCCTAAACTGTTTATTAGGAAGATAAGAATTGTACAAACATTACTTATTAGCGGTAGAGAGTACTGCACTGCGCCTGCTCCAAGCTGCACGGTGAGAGCCAATAGCCACCAATGTGGAACTTGTGGCCCTTTCCAAGACCACGGTTCTGCACATGTCAGCCCCGTGCATCTCCCTTGCTTGTGGA